>JARSSU010004932.1:0-58833 GCA_029619165.1 Eurosta solidaginis
AACAAGAACAGTGACAATACTTAAGAACACAGTGTAACCGAAGCCAAAGAGAACATCGTTATATAGAACCTGGAATGAAAGAAGACAGCACTACTGGAAGTTAGGAGGAGAATATTCGGGGATAAGGTTGAGGAAAAGGAAAAAGGGAAGCATAGAGAAAGGAATAAGAAAAAGATTGAGAAGTTGCGAGATAAAATCAAAGAGAGGAAACATGTTTAGGCGAGCCCTAGAAGCGACCATTATCCGAAGCGAATTGGATAAGCGGCCCATATACTGAAGTCATCGTAAATGGAGTCAAGATCAAGGGTCTGTTGGACAGCGGAGCGTCGGTTAGTTGCGTAGGTGGAGACGCGGTTAAAATGCTGTGTGCGGACGACGTTCAATCCTAAAGCTAAAGGCAAAGGTTCAGTGGAGACAGACGACAGTGGATTTGACCTTGTACATAGTTCCGAGTTTGAAGCAGAGACTCTACCTAGGTATAGATGTGGGACGGGAACACCGCAGTGGACGAAAGACCTAAACTTACATACCTTAAAATACAACCTTAACATAGCAACTAAACAACACTGCTTAACGAAGCGTCTTTTCAACAGAACAGTTTTGCAAGTTCAATTTAAAACAGTTTCAGTTCTGTCCAGCTCGCGAATCATCACGCTTCAACACTCAAATAAAATAGACATTAAAAATAGTTTTAAACCTAAATCTAAGTGCGTATTAAATACATTTAAATATAAAAATAAACATTTAAATATGAAATAAACATATGAACATTAAATAAAGATCTATTTTACTACAAATTGGTGTCAGAAAAGGGATTCGGTTCCTTTCGCGAGTGGCCATGAGTAAATCGAGTGGCAAGAGAATAAAATACTTAACAATTTAAGTGACAGTGGCATGAATAAACGAAATATTCGTGTAGATTGCGGAAAATTTTTTCCCGATACGCTAATATCGTATGCAATCGAATTTTACCTACATACATATGTACATATATTGGCAGTGTGCTACATATAACTTTGTTCAAAAGTACAGCGTGGCAGTCGCCGTATAACGCTTGTTTGTAAGGTTGTGTGAAGATGGTAAAAAGCATACAATCCTTGCTTTTGTTGATGTACTAGCGTGGCAGAGGCCGAAAAGCGCTAATTCTATGAATTTTGATTTGTGTGGCAGAGGCTGAAAGCGCAAAATCCAGTGCGTATTCAAAACATTTCGTAAAAGCTACAACTTTATTTAAAAGTACAGCGTGGCAGTGGCCGTATAACGCGTGTTTGTAAGGTTGTGTGTAGATGCTAAAACGCATACAATCCTTGTTGTTGTTGATTTACTAGCGTGGCAGAGGCCGAATAGCGCTAATTCTACGAATGGTGATTTGTGTGGCAGTGGCTGAAAACACAAGAACGAGTGCATATTCGCATCAGCCCAAAGCTGTAACAGCGATTGTGTCGTTAATTCAAAAACTGACGAGAAATTGTTATTGTTTCGATCAATACGTTCGTGCGGAGTAACACAAGTGGTGCTAGAACAGAGTAGCTGTTGATTTGAGCAAAAGTCGTTTGGCAGGTTGGCGAATACGAAGTCAGAAGAGGCGAACAGCAGATGAGTATCAGTAGAGTAGTAGATAAGAGAGTAAATGAAAAGAACATTAAATTGAAATGTTGTGCTTAAAGACTGTATTTCTGTTTCACTTTATTTAACGTAATTTTGATATTGGTAGAGTAGCTTATAATAAGACAAAACAGAAAATTCGAGTATCAACGAATTTCATATGCAACCCTTGTTCTCATTTTTTTTTGGGTCTATGTAAACATTTCAAACCCCATATATACATATTTACATACGTAAAATAATTTTGGTTAACAAAACATAATAAAAGCGGATGGTGAAATTATATGTATTAATAATGAGTAAGGATTTAAAGTTTGTGTTCATTATATTAACAAGGAAGTACATATAAGCGAATCGAGTTGTAAAATTTTCTACGTATTGCGAAATATTTTGATTGTTCAATTAGTTTGAAAGAGAAAACCATAGCAAGACAATTGTTGATTTGGGGAAGAAGCACTTTGTATTTGAATTAAAAATTATGGCACAGCGAACATTTGTAACTAAGGTGAATTTAAATTTATAACAAAACATACATACATTTTGAGGTGAACTAATGTGGTAACTCATAAATACTTGTACACTCTTGTGAAAGAAAATAGTTTTTTAAAAGTTGTACGGTGAATATTTCATATTCGTGTTCGCTATAGCATTGTATAATTTTAAATCGAAACAAATTTAATCATAGTCGATAGTTGGAGTGTGACGAGTCACAATGGATAAGGACGATATTTTGAAGTTAAAAGTAGACGAATTAAAAGTAAAGTTAGCTGAGTTAGGGTTGTCGACTACAGGCCGGAAGATGACGTTACAAGACAGATTAATGGAGCATTACGGCCTAACTGTAGATGATGGTAACGGTGTCGAAGGCTCTGAATATGGCGATGCTGGTTCGTCACCTCCAAGTGAAACCCAGTTCCAAACATTATATCGTACGTCATTTACATTACGCGATATTGCAGATTCATTAACGTCTTTTAGTGGTTCAGGGTCTTTGTCGGTCGAAGATTGGTTGGAAGATTTCAATGAAAATGCTGAGGCTGTTCATTGGAATCCGCTACAAAAATTTATATATGCAAAGCAATTGCTTAAAGGTGCGGCTAAACTTTTTATACGAAGTCAAAGAGGAATTGTTAGTTTTGATACATTAGCGCAGGCCTTAAGAGCTGAGTTTGGTATTGCAGTGTCCGCAGCTGAAGTGCATCGTACGCTAAGAAATCGCCGGAAGCGTCAGAACGAAGATTATAAAGAGTACCTTTATAGTCTCATGGAGTTAAGCAAACCAATTAAACTAGACGATATGAGTTTAATTGAGTACTTTATAGAGGGTATACCTGACTCACGGCAAAACAAAGTTAATTTGTATCAGGCAAAAACAATATCAGAGCTAAAGGAGCAAATTCGGGTCTACGAAAAGGTAAGATCTAGTCGCCATCAAGTGGTTAGTTCAAGCTTTGGCCAAACAGCCGATAAAATGACCTCGAATTCCAAGTCAGATGAACAAAAAGTAAAGATCAAACGATGTTTTAAGTGCGGTGATGCTGCACATATAGCAAAAGATTGTAAACAGGTACAGATCAAGTGTTTTAAGTGTGGACAACCAGGTCATCGTGCCGCTGATTGTAGCGATACGAAACGTTCGGTCAAAATCGAAAACGGTAGCGTAAATACGTTGGGGGGTGAGTCATGCCCAACAGCAGGTGAAATAGGGCGATGCATTTTTAAGGATTTGGTGTACAATGGTATAACCTTGTCGGCATTAATCGACACCGGTTGCGACCTTTGTTTGATACGCTATGACATCCTACTTATGTTTGGTAGGGATATCGAATTGAGCAAGGATAGACGTAAGCTAAGAGGTATAAGCGGTAGTGTTCTTAATACATTAGGTAGCTTTATAATTCCCGTTCAAGTTGACGATTTACAGATTGAAATTACTTTCCATGCTGTGAGAGAGCGTGACATGCATTACTCGCCGATAATCGGCAACACCATACTCAAGAAGGTAGATATAATTGTGTCGGAGGAGTCGGCTAAATTTAAAGCCAAAAGTGAAACTGAAAATAAGTTACAAAGCGGTAGTATTTTAGGAGGTCCGGATACGTGCGTTAGTGAAATTGAGGGGAAGGAAAAGCAGCAAGGAAAGCTGGAAGTGCTAGAAGAATTTAAGAGTATGTGCTACATAGTAGAAGAATTTGAGACTAGTGAACCAGATGTCGACTTGTCACATTTGCAGATTTCCGAGCTCAATGTTGTGAAATCGTTGATTGTTAGTTATAAGCCGGAAATGGTGAGTGAATCTCCAGTCAAAATGAAAATTCTACTTACCGATGATATTCCGATCTATGAAAGGCCTAGGCGTATGTCTTTCGCAGACAAGAAATGCGTAGATGACCAGGTAGCAAAATGGCTAGAAGAAGGTATAATTCAACGGAGCACATCAGAATATGCATCCGCTATTGTGTTAGTGTCCAAGAAGGATGGTAGTAAGCGCCTTTGTTGTGACTATAGGCGGCTAAACGCGAAAATCGTTAGAGATAATTTTCCAATGCCCCTATTAGATGACGTTATTGAGAGATTGCAGGGTGCTCTTGTTTTTACTACTCTCGATTTAGCCAACGGATTTTTCCATGTACCGGTCGAGGATAGTTCTAGAAAATATACGGCTTTTGTAACCCACAACGATCAGTTTGAGTTTTGCTATGTCCCATTCGGAATTTCAAATTCGCCTGCCGTGTTCTCGCGATTCATATTCGCCGTCTTTAGGGATTTGATTCAGAATGGCACAGTCGTGGCTTATATGGATGACCTCATTATTCCCTCCAAGGATGTAGATGAGGGCACCCAGAAGTTAGAGCGTGTGCTAAATAGAGCGGCAGAGTACAATTTAAAAGTAAAATGGAGTAAATGTAGATTTCTCGTGCGTAGAGTGGACTTTTTGGGGTACATAGTGGAAAATGGTACCATAGCACCATCAGAGGCAAAAACTCAAGCCGTTGCGAATTTCCCTATACCTCATGATAAAAAGTCTTTGCAGCGTTTTCTCGGCTTAACGTCGTATTTCCGGAGATTCATAGAAGGTTACGCGGTGGTAGCTAAACCCCTTTCGGATAACCTTAGAAAAGATTCAAAATTCGAATTGAGAGATGCGGAGATAGCCGCTTTTCAGCAGCTGAAGGCAGCTCTGATGAAAGCACCCGTTTTAAAACTATACAATCCTAAGCAGTTACTGAAGTGCACGCAGATGCCTGCATCTTTGGTTATGGCGCTGTTTTGATGCAAAAAGACACAGATGACCAGGCATTTCATCCTGTGCAGTTCATGAGCCGTAAGTGCAAGCCAGCTGAAGAAAGATACCATTCGTATGAGCACGAAGTGTGGCTATAGTAGAGGCCCTCAAGAAGTGGCGCGTTTATTTACTGGGTATCAGATTCAAGATCATAACTGATTGCAAACGCCTTCACGATGACGATGAAAAAGCGCGATATTCCGTCAAGAGTATCTCGCTGGGCATGTTTTTGCAGGACTACAGTTATGAGATTGAAACACCGCAGTGGCTCGAAAATGAAGCACGTGGATGCACTGAGCAGAGTGTCGTGTTTGATGCTCGAGGATACGTTGATACATAGGTTGCGGCAGGCACAAAATGATGACCATTGGGTAAGGGCAGTTTGTACAGTATTGGGAAAGGATAGCTACGAAGAGTTTTTATCTTAAGTATGACATCCTCTACAAGGATCCCATCAAGGAACTAATAGTCGTCCCATCGGCTATGGAGGATGAAATAATTAGGATGGCACATAGGCAAGGTCATTTTTCTATTGCAAAAACAAAAGACGCACTTGAAAAAAACGTATTATATTCCTCAAGCGACCCCTAAAAATCACCAGGATTGTAAGGAGCTGTGTGGAATGTATTGTAGGAGAGAGCAAGTCAGGTAAAAAGGAAGGGTTCTTAACCCGATAGATAAGCAGGACAGACCTTTGGGTACCTACCATGTCGACCACGTAGCCCAATGGAGCAGACCACTAAATACTATAGTTACATATTTGTGGTTGTTGACGCATTCTCTAAGTTTGTGTGGCTTTATCCAACCAGAAATACTGCGGCAGATGCTGTCATAGACCGACTCAAAAGGCAGGCTTCTGTGTTTGGAAACCCAGGACGAATTGTATCGGATAGAGGAGCCGCATTTACCTCAAATTCGTTTAAGGAGTATTGCGAAGCGGAGGGTATCGAACACCTTTTGATTGCTACCGGCGTACCCCGTGGAAATGGTCAAGTGGAGCGCATCCATAAGATCATTATATCGATGCTATCTAAGCTTTGTTCAGAAAACCCAGGTCATTGGTACAAACACGTAGAGCGTGTTCAGCAGACCGTAAACAATTCTCCACCAAGAAGCACGAAATTTTCACCATTTAAGCTGTTAACTGGAGTCGAGATGCGAGTAAACACTCAACCTAGGCTGGCTGAATTGCTGGAAGATGCAGCTATACAAGAGTTAGACGAAGAGCGTGAGAATATACGTAAAGAAGCACAAGCAAATATTAGCAAGATTCAAGAAGAGAATAGGAAGACGTTTAATAAAAAACAGGAAAGAAGAGAACAGGTACCGTGTAAATGATTTAGTAGCCATTAAGCGAACACAATTCGGTGCTGGATTAAAGTTAAAGCCGAAATTTCTAGGCCCGTATAAAATCAGTAAAGTTTTAAAGCATGGGAGGTATGAGGTTGTAAAAATAGGAGACCACGAAGGCCCCGGCCGTACAATTTCTGTTGCTGAATTTATTAAGAAATGGGAGCCTTCGGTTCAACCCGAGCAACCATTCGAGCCGAATGAAGCGTCAGGAGGGCCGAATGTGGGACGGGAACACCGCAGTGGACGAAGACCTAAACTTACATACCTTAAAATACAACCTTAACATAGCAACTAAACAACACTGCTTAACGAAGCGTCTTTTCAACAGAACAGTTTTTGCAAGTTCAATTTAAAACAGTTTCAGTTCTGTCCAGCTCGCGAATCATCACGCTTCAACACTCAAATAAAATAGACATTAAAAATAGTTTTAAACCTAAATCTAAGTGCGTATTAAATACATTTAAATATAAAAATAAACCTTTAAATATGAAATAAACATATGAACATTAAATAAAGATCTATTTTACTACATAGATTTCTGGGATAAGTTTGGTCTGATGCCGACTGCAATTTCGGAAATAACTGGTGAGGACAGCAATGATTTAAGCTATCACAGGAACAGAAGGTTAAGCTGGAACACGTCAAAAGTCTATTCCCATCTTCTGCTAAATTGGGGCTAGGGAAAACGCACTTAATGGAGCACGTCATCGATATTTATGATGAGACGGTGCCCGTAAAACAGCGCTATTATCCCTTATCGCCAGTGAAGCAGAAGTGTGCGTATGAGGAGATAGACCGGATGTTGAAGCTTGGCGTCATCGAAGAGAGTGACAGCGCATAGAGCTCACCGATAGTGCTGGTCCAAAAGCGGGTAAGAATCGACTGTGCGTCGACACGAGGAAGCTGAACGAGCGGACGAAAAGGATGCGTATCCCACTCAGCATGTGGAGGGAATACTCAGCAGACTCAAGGACACATTCTTCATAACGGGACTGGACCTCAAGGACGCCTTCTGGCAAATCCCACTGGAAAAGAGATCGCGGGAGAAAACCGCCTTTACGGTTCCGGGCCGCCCGCTTTACCACTTCAAGGTCATGCCGTTCGGCCTATGTAATGCCAGCCAAAGGCTTTGTCGCCTGATGGACAGTGTTGTTCCGTCCAGACTCCGGGACAATGTTTTCAGCTATATGGATGACCTTTTAGTTTGCTCACCGGACTTCGAAACTCACCTTCAACACTTGTCTGAGATAGCAGAGTGCCTCGCGAAGGCCGGACTGACAATCAATGTGCAGAAATCAAAGTTCTGCCAGAAAGAGATCCCATACCTAGGGTTTATTATAGGTCAGGGAGAGCTGCGGGCGGATCCGGCGAAGCTCGAAGCGATGGTGGAGTTTCCCGTACCGAAAACTATCAAACAACTTCAGAGATTCTTGGGACTTACAGGGTGGTACAGGAGATTTGTGCCGAACTTTGCTACCATCACGTCACCGTTGACGGATTGTCTGAGGAAGAAGAAGGAGTTTTGTATGACGGATGAGGCTGTTACTGCTTTCCAAGAATTGAAGAACGTGCTGGTATCGCCAAGAGTGTTGGTCAATCCGGACTTCGCAAAGCCTTTCTATGTCCAGTGTGACGCGTCCACTACGGGAATCGGAGGGGTGCTCTTCCAGCTGGACGGCGAGGGCAATGAGAGACCCATCTCATACATTTCACAGAAACTGAATTCCGCTCAACGAACTATACGATCACGGAGCTGGAATGCTTAGCAGCGGTGGTAAGTGTGCAAAAGTTTCGGCCGTATATAGACGGAGTTCGGTTCACCATTATTACGGATCACATGAGTCTCTAAGTGGCTCATGAATCAACGCGATCTCTCGGGACGTTTTAGCGCGCTGGAGCATCAAGCTCCAAGGATTCGACTTCGAAATCGTGCATCGAAAGGGCGCAAAGAATGTAGTACCGGACGCGTTGAGCCGAGTGCACATGGACGAATTGAGTAATGACACTTTCCGGGCCGATATATCGCTAAGTAGTCCAGAGTTCCAATCTGAGAATTATATCCAGCTGAAGCGTGCTGTGGAGGATACCTCCGAACAGTTTGCCCGATGTAAGGGATACAGGACGGCGTGATCTATAAGCGTGTGCGTTTCCAACGAGACGATGAAATCGAGGATTCCACGTGGAAACTTTGGGTGCCCGAGGGACTGAGAGGGGAGCTGCTGAAGATGATGCATGGCGGCGTAGCGGCGGGACATGGCGGCGTAGCGAAGACTGTCAACCGGCTTCGTGCTCGGTATTTCTGGCCCGGAATGGTCTCGGCTGTTAAGGAATTTGTTCGCAACTGTGACGTGTGCAAGTGCTGCAAAGCAACAAACGCGATACAGAGACCGTTGATGGGGGATCGTGTCGAGACGGAAATAGTCTTCCAGCGGCTGTACATAGACTTCTGCGGTCCATATCCGAGGTCTCGTGACGGCAATTCGTATATCTTCGTTGTCCTCGACCACTATTCAAAATTCGTATTCGTCAAGCCTATGAGGAGTGCGACTTCGAGGGAGGTAATCCGGTACTTAGAAAACGACATCTTTCACATCTTCGGTGTGCCGGAGACAATCCATTCGGATAACGGCCGGCAGTTCGTCTCGGAGGCGTTTCAGTGATTTCCTTAAGGGTTATGGGATCAAACATGTCCGTACGGCCGCCTATTCACCCCAGGATAACGCGTCCGAAAGAATAAACCGATCCTTACTAGCCATCATTAGGTCCTACATTGATGAAACCGATCAAAAGTCTTGAGACACTCATCTCTCAAAGGCAGCTTTTGCTCTTCGGAGCGCGGTTCACGAGGCGATCCGGACGGAGCCCTACAAGGAAGTCTTTGGTCAATCCATGGTGCAGCACGGGGACACGTACGAGATACTACGCAGACTGGAGTGTGCTAATGATTCCGAAGTAGAGGTTGTGCCGCGGGACATACGCCTGAAGCTTCTGAGGGATAAAATTAGAAATAGCTTGAAGCTCGCATACGAGAAAGGCAAAAGAGTGTACAACACACGGGCTAGGCCCATCACATACAGACCCGGGCAGGTAGTCTATAGGCGAAGCTTTAGGCAGAGTGACGCGACGCGCAATTTCAATGCGAAGCTCGCGAATAAATATGTGAAGGCGGTAGTTCTGAGACCATTGGGAAATTGCTTATATGAGCTTGGGGATATGTGCGGCAGGGTCAAAGGCATTTTTCATGCCAAGGATATGCGGGTGTAATATCGTATGGCCGGTGGTCGTGTTTCGAGCCTGCCATGGAGTGTGTTACATCGGCCGACTCGCTCTGTTACGACCGACTGGTTGCGATCGACCGGTAATGCGATGGAAAAGTTGAATCCGACTCAGTTGCATCGCAAACCGTAGTTGGCTCTAAATTGGTAATCGAACACACCAAAGTGCTGGCGAACAAAAGGTAAAATTTGCCACTAAGCTATAGTGTTAAGCCGCAGCTAAGGTGACAGATATCCGGAAAAGTTCTTTCTGGTGAAAACGGCGACCTCGCCAGTTACGAAAATTTTATCCCCAAAAAAAATCTTGGGCATCCTATCCAGTACCAGGGAGTGGAGTACCGTGGTGATAGCCAGTGAATTTCCTGGCTGCGGAAGGGAACTTCTTTGAGTGACTAACACAAACGGAAACGGTGAGTTTATATTCAAAAAAATAGATTTAATTAATATGCCCCTTAATGGAATCGATTTCGGAAACAGGAACGTTCGCGCAGCTCCGTGACCATCCCACAATAAAGGTGAAGCCTTCAGGTTGCAGCACACCATCAAAAACAGCTGGTTGTTCTGCCAGGAGCCCACACAAATTACCACAATATCGGAAAAACAAGGTAAAACTAAGTATTTCGTAGTTTGGCATCCATTTGGATCCAGTAAGTTGCGCTGGCACACCGGAAACAAGCATAAAGTCGTGCGCTTAATGCATGAGCATACCGTGGCGCTAATTGGGAGAATTACCCGTGGATTTTTCTTGGAAGACATCGCATAAGATATATCATGCAGGGCTGCGATTCGAATAAAGAAAACAAAGTGCGCATTTCCTGAACCCTGATCGGGAGTTTTTGGGATTAGTGAGGATTCATATTCGTGCGGAGGATTGCTTCTTTCAGCTTCGTCTCGGAGGCGGTGTCCTACAGCAAGCTGGCTGGACCACCTGTGATTTAATTGGGAGGGTGAATCCGAGTGTGTTGATTTGATGCAACCATTCACTTCCACGTGTGGGTAATCGCGGCGCATTCGGCTCATTGAGCAGACGAGGGATTTGAAGGTGGTGAGGTAGAACGCACACACCAGTGGAGTTGTGAGTTAGAGTGCATCAGGTCAATACATTTGGTGGTAAAACACTAACATTTTTTTTTGCATACTTTATTTAAGTACAAGAATACATACGTGGTAGTTATATAATAAAATTAGTACAGTAAGAGTGAGGTAGGGTTTGGTTGGAACAATCGGACAGCGTAACCCAGGACTGTAAACTCGCGTATGCGAGATCGCGATCTTCAATCGCGAACCGTAACCTTTGGTCATGTTAGGTTGTTTTGACCAGATCCTCCTTCACCTAAGATAGATTAACCTCTTTCTTGCATATGTTTTTTTCACTTTGTATATGTATACCTACATTTGAATGAAATAGGAATTTAAATAGGCATATTTTTGTGATCAGCCAGAAGCTGTTAATCTATGTAGATTTAGGTGAGATATGAATTCCCAAAAGCTTGTATGAATATGAGGGTGATGTAAAATCCCAATAAGAAGTGCAGGTCGGTGCAATACACGTGATATGATACCGGGGGGCCGCATACAGGTTCGAGATCGGACATGAATAATTGCATTAGTCCGAAAGTCAGGTCAGATGCTGGGACGCCCTAGGGTAGGCCTGTAGGTTCTTGAACTCATTTTTTTTTGGAGGGATTACTCCGAGCTCGGCTCAGCCGTGTCCATGCACAGGGGTTGCACCGATGAGCAACCATACGTTAAGTTGTCATACCATAGTGATTAATAAATAAAACATTATAATAAATTGTTAAATTGAAGTGAAGGTGTGATGAGTGAATTTCTTGACGGGGTCAGGACGGACGAGGACGGGATGACATGGGGAATTGGTAGGGGGGCATGAGCGTGGGGAGTGGCTCATGAAAATTGGGGGTGTAGGGAATTTTAGGGGCCAGCCACAAGGGCCTAGGTTGGCAAAAGGTTGAGGAGGGGCGGATTGGCCGGCCTCACACAAAGGAGGCGAACCGAAACTCGGACAAGGGGGGTACGAAGGGGACGGACAAGGACAGTTAGGGGTATTGAGAGTTAGAAAGGGGGGTTGATGATTCTATTGGCCGTGGCTGGTCAGATGCTACGAGGGTGGAGTGATTACTCCGGTGTCACTGAAGGGTATGAATTTTTTTTTATTGCGGTTGCTGCGTGGACTGTGGAAAACGAAACCCACCCATATCCGACAAGCTAGTTCGTGCTTAAAGGCAAGCATACCCACATTCCGCGACAAGTCCAACGCAGCCTGGCGGAGGCCAGAGGAGGGGTCGAGCCCCATCAAACCCGCCTGCAATAAAGTTTATAAAAATTAAGCAAATAAAATTCAAGTAAATGCACATTTTGCATTTTCTACTTGCTGCTTATTACCTACCTACATAATATGTAGTACATACACCCCAATGCTTTACTGCTACTTTCACTCATTCAACATTTGGCTCACTCAATGCTTGGCAAGCTCCAATACTCAATGAATCGGCTATTTTGTGCACTTTACCGTCCTGAATAGGCACGATTTCCTGAGCAAGCTTGTTGAGGCAAGTTAAAATGTTCAAATGCTAACAAAGGTACTTTTATTTTAATACTTACAAACGTACTTAGCTAAGTGCCATTTTCAATATTAGTAGTCAAGTAGTTTATCTTTTGTGTTTTCATAGCATGTTTATACATTTTTGCTGGTCTTGACGTTTTGTAGCGACTACATACTTTTTTACTTTGTAAGTATGTGAATTAAGACTTGTGCCAAGTCGCTAAATACAGCCTTTACCGTAATATTATATGATACTGATAGTGATAGGTTTTATTTAATTTGATGTGTGTGGTAGCTCTATATCATATTAATTATAAGAAATGTCGCTGAGAAAAGTTGTCGCGGCTGCAGTTCAAGCTATTTGCTTCCAGTGTATCTGTTTATTTCCGGATCTGCGCAGTATACCGCAGACCCTACTCCTTCCATTTCTTCGAAACCATCGGTGTACATGCATATTGCAAACTATACATCTCTATCGTGCCGCTAAGAGATCCAACGAATCGCTCAACGATACGCGAAGATAGGCTGTTTCTACAATATTTTATGACTTTATATTACTATGACCATATGGTCTGCGCTCAAGCTGTCCGCGAGGCATTGAGTCTCATTGCAGTTCTTCTTCGCCAACAGGACTATAGATGGAATGTGCAGAATGGCACACAGTGCAACCGTAGGGGTTGCTTTTCAGGGACTGTTAGCCTACCCCTCTAATTTTTTCAGATACGTTCATTTTTAGAGGCCGTCCGCCAAATAAGGACTCCATAGTGAAGGATGCACCGAAGTGAACGGAGTGAATGATCACTGTAAACACTTAATGAAATCGATAGCTTTTGATATATTTTTGATAACAAATCGAGATTTTCGTGATAACGTATCGTTAACTTTTCAATTGCTAATCGATACATTTTCCATAACAATTCGATAACACGCCTATAACGAATAGATCACATTGCCAAAACACATATATAGCTTTTCTTTAGCAAATCAATAAATAATAATATTTCGATAAACAACCGAAAAACTCTCCATTATTAAGGGGCACATCTAGGCCAATTATATTGAGACCATTTGTGACACCACAAAAATGCCACCATTTTGAGGACCTGATAAATGCTACCAGGTCCTTGACATCATGCTGCAAAAACTTGGCTCAGATTATATATAAAAAAAGCACCCAGAAATCGCTGCCGTGCGTCAATTGGTGCCGGGCAGTTGCAGATGAGGTGAACCACCGTTTCCTGCTCCTCATCCTCTTTACAACTCCTACAGCATTGACGATAAGGCGCCCCTAGCCTTTCTTCATGCCTACATATAAGGCAATGCCAAGTTGGTGCCCCTACAAGTGCGGAAATTGTATCCCTACTTAGGTTGTGCACGTGACGGAATCGCTTAGGCTCCCATTTTGGCAACGTTTCATTCGATGTATGACACCTTGGTGTTTGTAGGCATCTTTCGTCGGCTTGACGGTGGATGTGTTCTTTTAGCATTAGCTTGCATGTGGCAAGGGGCATACCTAAGCGTTCTTGACCGGGAAAAATATGCCTGGTTGTATCCTGCCTAACGAGTTCATCTGCAATGCAGTTTCCCTCGACGAGTTACAACTTTGCTATGGATAACAAAAGTTATTAAACTCATTAATCCGTAGCAAAGTTTAAACTCGTCTATACCTCGTCGATAGCACTTTGATAAAAACCGATAACTCATCGGAGGCAAAACAGTAAAACTAAAGTAACAAATTGATAACTTTATTCTACTTTCCTTTATGTGCTTTGGCTTGATTTGCTTTTTTCTCGATTTCAGATTTTCTTACGTAAGAAAAAAAATTTGTATGAAGGAAAATCTTAAACACACTTCGAAACAAAAGCTACTATATTTAATTGAACTTTGGAAAGACTTGTGACTTGCACTTGTAAGACTAAAATTTATTGGGCTACAAAACTTCATACTCAGAAAAATTTAGAGAGCCCCTAAAAATATTCGCAATTTTCCCAAAATTTTCACGAATTTTTGAAATTTTCCGAAAACGTTTTTGAGATTGGTTTGTATAGTTTCAGTTACTTGATTCTCAAAAGTTTTATCTGAATTGGTGAAATTTGATAAACATTTCCATAGCTATTTTTCTGTGTTCGCTGCTGTGTATATCTTCGTATTTAGAGCATTTTGTGCATTCTTAGTGGGCTCACTATTATTTTGGTATTCGTATTAAAATTTCCGTAAGTAATCGTTTTGGTTTTAGATACTAAATTATTTGAAACAATTTTCAAATTAATTACATGCAGAACGCGCAATTCTTCTATAAACCACTGAGGCAACTTAACTGTGATTTAAAAAGCTGATTGACAATATCAGTAGCATCTACCCTTTTCAAAACAAAAAAAATCCAAAACATGCATAACACTGCGATTTACTTAAAAGCAGCAAAATTTATACTGCTTAAAGTAAATAAAAAATGGTTCGTTATTACCTTTCTTAGCTAATTAGAATAAGCTAAAACAGCTGTTAAAACGAAAACTCTTTGTAAATCTACTCCTGCTAAGTCACTTTAACGTTATTACAATTCGGTTGCTAAGTACGCTTTTGATTTTAAGAATACCTTTATCATTGCGAAAAGGTCATAAATTATCACTAACTGACATTTGACAATTGAGTACCTAACACACAATGTTAATGTTTCAAAGGGTAGACAAATGCGCTTCTTAAGGTTACATGATTTAATGAAATCAGTAGCGATCTATCCTGCATACTTATTCGCAACTTTTTTTTTAAATTTAAATAAATTACGTTACTACATAAATAATTTAATTTGAACGAAGTATTTGAGATGCCTTAGCTGTGATATTTTTGAACGAATTTTCCTCCTTTTTTTATGCACAAGTCACAAATTCTGGTTAGCTGATGTAAAACATTCTTATATGCGTGTTTAAATCTTACTTATATCTTACAGAGTGTAAGTTTAAGTTTAAGAAGAAATGACTTGATTTGACTTGATTAACTTGACCTAAATTAACTTCACTTAATTTAAATTGACTTGATTTGACTTGACAGGAGTTGGCTTATTTTCACTTGACTTAACTCGACTTGAATTGACTTGCGGTGACTAAACTAAGCTTGACCTTACTTGACTTGCCTTCATTTGACTTGAATTTTTTTTTGTTTTTTTTTGTGTTTTGTGTTTCGTGGAAGGAGGAAATGCTTTATGCCCTGACCGGGATATTTAAGCCTCACTGCGAGACTCTCCGAGTGTAGGACTCCCTTCTTCCCTGCAGGGCTACCCACTAAAACCTAACCTCACACGGCCCGTGCAAATCCCCGTACCTGGGACCGCGTTTAGCATTACTTCGGGTACGGGTGCGCGCTCCGTGAGCTCTATGGCTACTCTCACGCTAATGGGCTAGGCATCCGTCTTCTCGTTTACTGATAAGTATATGCCTCACGTATGTGCTGACCGTATCCCATCTGTCTCTTCGGCAGGTCATGTTATTGATGACACTGCCCGGGGATAGGTCCCCAAGTACCTCTTCTACCCTCCTTCGCTGATCGGAGAAGTGCCTGCATTCGAAGAAGCTGTGGCGTGCATCGTCCATTTTCCCAAAGTACAGGCAGCTCGGGTTATCAACCTTACTCATTATGTGTAGGTATTTGCGGAAGGAACCGTGTCCCGTTAGAAACTGGGTCAGGTAAAAGTCTACCTCTCCGTGTGGTCGCTTCAACCATGGATTCAGTTCAGGTATTAGTTCCCTAGTCCACTTTCCTACGATGCCGTTGCCCCACTGATCTTGCCAGCGTCGGATCGATTCTTCCTGCGCCTGCATGGCAACAGCAGCTCTACTTGTTTGCGATCCGTTGTCGTATATTGTTTTCCTTTCGTCAGCGAGAAGATATATCGGTATGGTTCCCGCAACGACCAGGACAGCTTCAGCCGATACCGTGCGGTAAGCCGAAGATATTCGCAGCGCCCCTCTGCGTTGGCCCGAGGTGAGGGCGACGCGGTTCTTCCGGTATTTCATTGCGTTCGGCCAGATTTCTGCACCATATAAGAGTATATAATCCGAGGCTGATGCAAGCACCTTCCTTGTGCATGGCCTTGGACCACCTGTGTTTGCCATTAATCTGCTCAAATCGCAAGCTCCTCTTATGTTATCCGAGAAGTTGAGTTTGCTGTCTAACCTCACTCCCAGATATTTCGTTGAAGCGAGTGTTTCTATTGGCTGGTCGCCAACCATCATGTTCCTGTTAGTTGGAATACGTCTCTTTGTGAGGATGGCGATCTCCGTTTTTGCTATTGCTAACTGGAGACCATGCTCAGCCATCCACCTATTTACATTACGCAGGACCTGGTTTAATTTAAGCTGTGCCAGCTCGCAGCTTGGTGCTGTTATCACAGCTGCCACGTCGTCTGCAAAGGCAACGAGGAAGGTGCTTTCCGGCATGTCTAATCGAAGAAGACTGTCGTAAGTAATATTCCAGATATCGGGACCTAGTACCGAACCCTGGGCTGCTCCACCTGTTATTTTTACCTTTTTTTGACCGTGAGTGGTTTCATATATTAGATACCTATCTCTTAAGTAGTCCCTTCAAATTTCTAACAAATATTGCGGTACTTTGAAAGCGCTTTCTAGTGCCTCAAGCATATCCTCCCACCTAGCTGAGTTAAAAGCGTTTCTGACGTCCAGTATGACCAGCAACACTATAGGTCTTGCTCTGTGGCACGCTGTCTCAGCTTTCTTGACTACGTCTATAACTTCTGCTATGTCATCGGTTGTGGAATACCCCCTCCGAAAACCATGCTGTCTGGGAGACAGCCCTCCGCCGTCCTGTAATGCTCTGGTGAGGTGTTGCTTCAGGATTCGCGAAAAGTCTAGACACTTTTGGAAGTAAGTACGCGAATAATTTTATTTGTGAAGTTCAACTATTCGTGTGGTGCCTGTATTTATTCGAGAGTTCGGCGATTTGAACGTTAACAGAAGGCAAGGAATAATTGAGAATCTTGAGTTTCCGCAATCTCAAAGGAAAATTTCTTGAATTTTATTACAAATAGCCATTCAGTGAGAATCGTTCCCAAGCAAAATTTAATTACTTTTGATGCTTTGGTTCCAATCACGTATTCTATGTAAAGGGTTCGCAAGACACGTCAAAATCACTTTACTGATACTTTTTATAGCCTTTTTTTGAAATCTACTTTACTTTAGTTGCCTTCTACCGCTGCTATTTTTCTTAAAAACCTTATTAAATAACTATTTTTCAATTTATTCACAATAATAGACACGACTTCCATTCATTCCGGCGTCGGCACATCAAAGCACCCAGCCGTGCCCACACTTCATAAATAAAAATTCAAATCACTACGTGTGATGAATAAGTTAAAATTAAACAACAAGCCAAAAGTCATAGTATCGTGTCTTATTGTTTAATACAAAATTATAGCTAATTAAATTCTGTTAGCATACAGCTGCCGTAGTTACGCAAAATGGTCTAAATGAATTTATAACGATTTTTGTATTGTTTTTGCTTTTATTGTTTTACGCACTTTTAGGCACAAAATTTAATTGAAAATATCTGACAAATGGCCCTGAATAATAATAATTATATTATTTAAATTAGGTAATGGATTCCATAAATTGATTGTATGTATAAAAGCGTGTGTGTATAAGTGTTTGTGTGTGATTTTATAAGACATTTAACATTTGGAATTGGCGTGTGACAAAATTCAATTAGTTGTAAATGAATAAATGAAATGAACACTCAATAGGCCTCTGACAATTATACGTAACTGTAATAGAAAGGTGAACGACTTAATTTAAATTTTTTAGCTATTGAGGTTTCATTAATTGAATTCTTTGAATAGTCCAAAATAGGTACCTAATGGTTTAAAGCCAGTAAACTGATGACAAAAAACAATTCAGGACAGGACTGTCTTTAGCTGCGCCGAACAATTCTTAACTTTCACGAATGAAGCCTAGCAATAATCGTATCCCATTCGTAATATCCGAATAATAGGCTGTATATGATATATCTAAGCGATTTTTAAGATAAATATAAAATAAGCAAGTAAAGGTGTTTAAGTACGGGTGTAACATAACATTATATACTCAGCGTGAGCTTCAATTGTAGATTTCATTTCAGATAAATTACTTTTCTACATAATACGTGGCACCCCCCGTTTCAAAAAAAAATGTCTGCACATCTCCTCTTACAATAAAATTTGATAAGTGACATATCATTGGTTGAAAACTATTTTTTGCTAAGTTATAGCTTATTATTCTAGTCTACGACCCTTTTAAACTTGTTTTATTTACTATAAATATTTTCTGCTATGTGTACAAAATTTCATTACGATATGTTAATTCTTCTTCGAGTGGAGCCATGACATGAAACATAGAAAATTAAAAAAGGGGCGGTGCCACGCCCATTTTTTTAAATTTTAAGTTTTTCCTATTTATTGCTATAAATCCACTTGGGAAATGAAATATCATTGATATATAGCTCTTTTTTTTCAAAGATATAGCTTATTTTATTCGTCCACGACCCTTTTAAAAATATTTTATATAAAAGTGGGCGTGGTCCTTAACCGACTCCGTTAATTTTTCTTCAAAGCATTCCCTACAGCAAAGGCAGCCTCTCTGCCGAATTTTGTTACCGTAGGTTTAACGATTTTTGATTTATGATTAATAATATTTGTAAAATTGATTTTATCACGAGTAGGCGGTGTCACGCCCATTTTAAAAAACGTTTCCCAATTTTTATCAATAGTCTCAATGTCAAAATGAGAAAAAGTAATTGCACCTAGTTCCCGATTTAAGGGCCAAGACGGTCGTTTTGATACGTGCTCCGTGTTTTTATTAAACAAAAAAATAGTAAACAACATACAAAAGCGCTAAAAAAAACGTACAACATCTAACAACAGGTGCGGGAAGCGGTATTCAAGTGGACAAATCTAAAAATATAGTTTGGGAGAGTGGAGTATTTAGGTGGTTAGTAATTTGCAAAAGCTATCTGCTGTGCTGCCATTACCACAGTCGGTGCGCTGCTAACATCGCCAAGCACACTTTCACACAAACGCCTGCTGATACGCTGAGTACGGGTGAGAACATCAACAACCTGTCAAGTCGCTTTGTTGCTATACTGTCGCTACTAATTGTGCTCTTTATTTTGTGTTTTTCGACTTTTCTTTGCTATCATTAACTTAGCGCGAAAAATTAGCGCCTGATAAGCATTGAATTTGTTTACAAAGGTGAATGATAGAAAGGGCAAGTGGAAGACATAAAAGAGTGAAAAGTGTCAGCCTAAAACAGGGCTGCCATCACGGTAGAAAAATATATATTTATACATATTTTTTAGGTTATTTTTTCAAACTAGTCTTGCGAATATTTAAAGTTGTGTATCACAAAGTTGCCATGTAAAGTTGCATATCTTTTACATTTTCTTATAAAGATATACATTTACAATGCCAGCAGAGTGCAAAGAATGTACTGCGAAACTGCTTCAGGTAGATGACATAGTAGCATGCTCTGGTGGGTGTGGCTATAGTTTCTGCTTGAAATGCAGTAATATTAAAAGAAATGAAAAAAAGATAATAGAAGATAATATGAACATAAAATGGTTCTGTAATGTATGTGCATTATCGGATACCAATACTAAATTTGTGGAAATCAAACATTTGATTAATAAATGTGAAGAAACAAAAATGAAAGCCGTTGATATTAAACAGATAGTCGAGCAGATATTTTGTAATAAATTCTCCCAGATTAAAAGTAGCATTATTACGGACTTCAACTCCCTTTTAGAGCATAACATAGAAGTAAAATTGATTGCAATGAAGAATGAGATAGTCAAATATTTATCTAATGAATTAAAAAAGAGCAATGAATTGCTTAGCGATTTACGCGTGGCAAATGATCAGCCAGAAAAACTATCTTATGCTCAGGTCGCTTCTGTAAATGAGAATAAAATTGTCATTAAACCGAAAAAGAAGGGCAAAAAAGCTAAGGAAACCAAGGAAGCTCTAAAAAAAGTTGTCGAACCTACCGAAGGCCTTGTTAAAAATGTTAAAGAAGTAAATAGTGGTGCCATTATTGTAGAATGTAAAAATAAAGACGCCTGTGAAAAAGTCCAGCTAAAGGTAAGAGAAGGTATTGGAAACGATTACGAAGCAGAGAAAACAAAAAATAAGGATGAAATAAAAAAGAAAATAAAAATTGTTGGTTTAACTGAAAAAGTTAGCAATGAGCGTTTGGTAGAATGCTTAACTAAGCAAAATGACTCATGTAACGGAAAGGATTTTAAAGTGTTAAAACTGTATGAAAATACCAATCGTAGAGAAGTAAGCTACATTGCGTTAGTGGAAACAGATGCAGTAACATTCGATAATGTGTTGCAACAAAAGAAACTATATATAGAGTGGGATACTTGCGTCGCTTACGAGCATATAAGTGTTTTGAGGTGTTTTAAATGTCTGGGATATAAGCACAAAGCAGCTGAGTGCACGAATAAAGTAGCTTGCAGCAAATGTGCTGGACCCCATGATAGCAAAGAGTGCACATCTAACATTGTTAAATGTGTAAACTGTAGCGAACTTGTTCAAAAAAAAGTTATTGACGTCGATGTTAGCCATTACGCTTTCAGCAAAGATTGTCCTGCGTATAAAAAATATTCGCAGCCAAGAAATAAGGCACGAGTTTAGCAACGAATACCAGAGGAGCTAAGTTGTATATATTTAAATATTTGTAGTATCGTCGCCAATAAAGCTGAACTAGAGCGTCTGATAGATGTACATAAACCACATTTAATATTTTGTTCGGAGACTTGTTCGACTGAAGAAATAACGAATCAAGAGCTACAGATACAAACATATAAACTTGTACGGTGCGATTCCCACAGCAGGCACACAGGCGGTGTGCTAATATATATAAATGAAACAATTGAATACTCAATAAGTTACAACAGAACATTAAACAAGAACATCTGGTGTATCATACTAAAAGTTAAAAATATTTTCCCCCAATATCAAATAGCTCTGATATATCACTCACCGAGCTCAAGTGATGCAGAATTTATAACGTACTTATACGACATTTTAAATAATAACTGCGTAACACAGGATAATATTATCTTCGTGGGCGATTTCAATATAAACCTTTACATGAGCACAACTTATAGTAAACAGTTAGTTGACTTATTTCGATCCTTTGCTATGGAGCAAAAAATAGATTTTTATACACGAAAGGGCGATAAGACAGATACATTGATCGACTTGTTATTTACAGATAGTAGCTCTATATCATGTTTAAAATTAGAAGAGTTTCAGATTTCAGATCATGAAACGATTAAATTCAAAATCAAATTACATAAGCTATTTCAGATGAGAACGAAGAGAACAATAATTTCCTGGGAAAATTATACAAGCGACAGCCTTGTTAATGAATTACGACAGCTTAACTACACTGACTTTGAAAATCTGAGCATCGAAAATAAGGCAACATTCCTATGTAATACGCTATCAAGCGCAGTGACCACCCTGACATACTCTAAAGAAGTCAGTGTCAAACTTATGAACAAGTGGTATGATTTTGAGCTGGCTAACTTAAATAAACGTAAGCTAAATCTTTACAAGATCTGAATGAGCTACAAAACTTAAATATAAATAACGAACTAATTGAAAAGTCAGCATTATAAAATACTTGGGAATAAAAATAGATGATAAGCTGAATTTCAACGAGCACGTGGATTATACGGTAGGAAAAATAGCGAAAAAGTTATATTTTACACAACGAACCTGCAAATATTTAAATAGAAGGTATAAAATCATCGTCTACAGATCTATAATCGAACCTAATTTTATTTATTGCCCAACTATATTTTCATCTTGCGAGATAGTCAGATATACAAGCTACAAAAGCAACAGAACCGCGCTATGAGATTCATTCTCAAAAAACGGTACGACACACCTATCAGAGACATGCTATGCTCTCTTAATTGGCTTAGCATTAGACAGCAACTTTTTTATTATACCATAAAATTTATTAAAAACATAATAGAAGGAACTTTGCCTGCGTATTTGAGGACTAATATAAAATATGTAAAAGATGTGCACTCTGTAAATACTCGTAATAAAAATGATTTTAATCTGCCGGCTTATAAAACTGAAGCAGACAAATGTAATCTGTATTATAAAGGTCTTAAATCATATAATGAACTACCGATTGATATTAAATCATGTCATTCTAATAAATTTAAACAAAAATTGTACAATTATTGCAGAACACTACCAATTTAGTGCTGGACAGGCGGACTTCCATAGCATCGATAGAAGTGCAGCGAAACTATACTGCTGTGTAGCGCCAAGACTTCCAAGCTCTTGTGCGCATACAAAAAAGGTTGCCGAAGCACATACTGAAACGCATCACTCGATTAACTCAGTGCATCGCCGTGCAGATGTTGCCTTCGCGCTTTACTAACATGCGTAAAATGCCTACATACTACATAATCACAACGCTTTGTTCGCATGATCTGGAAGTCTCCCATCCATAGTACTCCAAGGTAGGACATAGATGTAACTATTCTAGATTGCATAGTCCAGAAGACAATTATAAACATGTAAAATAGATTTAAGTTAGGCTTAGGAAAGCCGTAATAAATAAATACATTATACATTATACATTATACAATATCAGTCCATATGTCAAAATTCAACATTCTAGGTGTATTATTTACTAAATTATCAGGTTTTTTGTGTTTTCCAAAATTGTAAATATATAATAAAAAGTGGGCGTGGTTATCATCCGATTTCGCTCATTTTCAATACTAATCTATTCTGTGTACAGATAAGCTAGTGTACCAAATTTGGTGAAGATATCTTAATATTTACTCATGTTATCGTGCTACCGGACGGACGGACGGACGGACATAGCTCAATCAAATTTGTTTTCGATACTGATAATTTTTGATATATGGAAGTCTATATCTATCTCGATTCCTTTATACCTGTACGACCAACCGTTATCCAATCAAAGTTAGTATACTCTGTGTGCAAAGCACGCTGAGTATAAAAATATAAAATAGTGGTACTTTGTGTGAGGATGCACAGATTCACGTTTTTTGTAGTCTGCATGAAATAGCTTTGACCATGAATCACTTATCTGAACTATACACTTATGCCGGAAACGTAAGTAACTATATACCACCGATCTCTATAACTTTTTTCAGACAACATTATATGCTGAATATGTAGTATTTGGTGAAATATGAACGTCTAGCTGTTAAAATGAAGTAGAAATTACAAAAAGTTGTATTATCTAAACAATCGGATGTATGGGGTACATACCATATATAGGATCAATCTACATGATTTTTCCAGGCAACAAAATGTATTATATGCGTAAGCATCCGGTTAAATTTAAAGTCTCTGGTTGTTAAAATCAGGCAGTAATTATGAAAAGCTGCTTATCTTAACAATCGGTTATGGGGGATATATGCTATATATACGACCCATTTCATCCATTTTTTTTTCAGAAAACAATATATGCAATATACGAAAGCATGTGGCGAAATTTGAAGGTTCAGTCTGATAAATTGAGGAAGATATGATAAAACTCCTCTTTTCTGAAAAGTCGGTTGTATGGAGGATATATGCTATAGTGATCCGATCCGACCGGTTCCGACAAATGTCTAATCAGATACATAAATATAACCGCTCACCAAAGTTAATCAAGATATCTCAAAAATTGAGGAACATTCCCTTTCCGTCTTTTCGGCAGCGTGCACGCGCAGTGTCATCCTCGGTTCAACTGCAATAATTTTGGACTTTTTCGGTTGAGCTGAAAATTAAAATAGGCCTGAAGGTTGGCTTCTGTGCTCCATGCTGGCATATTGGCGGAGTTGGGAGATGCAATGTTTCCCTGACTTGCGAGTTAGGGTGGTTTTTTGCACTCCTAACAGGAATCAGTGAAAATTAAAATCTGGCGTGGTGCCAAATACAGACCAAACGTTTTTATACTCAGCAGAGCAGAGCTCACAGAGTATATTAACTTTGATCGCATAACGCTAATCCATAATGGCATACACTAATCGAGATAGATATAGACTTCTATATATCAAAATGATCTGGGCGAAAAAAGAAATTTATTTAGCCATGTCCGTCCATCCGTCCGTCTGTCCGTCCATCCGTAAACACGATAACTTGAGTAAATTTTGAGGTATCTTGATGAAATTTGGTATTTAGGTTCCTGGGCACTCATCGCAGATCGCTGTTTAAAATGAACGAAATCGGACTATAACCACGCCCACTTTTTCGATATCGAAAATTTCGAAAAACCCAAAAAGTGCGATAATTCATTACCAAAGACGGATAAGGCGATGAAACTTGGTAGGTGGGTTCACCTTATGACGTAGAATAGAAAATTAGAAAAATTTTTGGCAATGGGCGTGGCACAGCCCACTATTGAAAGAAGGTAATTTGAAAGTTTTGCAAGACATAAATTGGCAATCATTGAAGATATCATGACGAAATTTGGCAAGAGCGTTAATAATATTCCTATATGTGTGCTAAATTAAAATTATCAAAATCGGATGGCGAACACGCCCACTTTAAAAAAAAATATTTAAGTCAAATTATAACAAAAAATGTAATACCTTTACTGTATATAAGTAAACTAGCAGACCCGGCAGACGTTGTTCTGCCCTAAATTTGGTATATCTGCATACATTTTAATAAGCTTTTTCCGTCTAACTCTGCCCTCGCCCCTCTGCACTTTTTCCTATTGTTTTTATTCACTCCTAACTACGTCTTTTTCGCTTCATCTATCTCCATCTTCGTCTCATGCTATCTCTTTCTCAGTCTCCTTCTCTCTTTTCTCTTCTCTCAAGTTTTTCTCATTCTTCTTCATATCTTATTGGCAGTCCCAGAGGATGGTATATATTTTGTTCCAGTCCAATTCCGAGTCTCAGTCCCAGTCCTAATCCCAGTCCCAGTCCGTCTCTCGTCTACTTCCCGGAAAAAAGCATCGTAAATACTAATATAGGCAAATTTATATACCAAATTTCAGGCAAACCGAATAGGACGTATGTAAATAGGTATGTGGGTATTATTAATTCATGTCTTTATTCCGGTTTCGCATGCATATTTATCAGTTTTGCCAGGTTGATGCGACTAAATCGAATATCACAATGACAATTATTTAAAAGCTCTCAGCAACAGCTTTAATTTGATATCCAAAATACACACACATTCTAGGGGTATCCTGGTCCATGTTTTGGCGTATATCTCGAGACCCTAGTCACCAATAGGTATCCTGGTCCACTTCCCGGAAGAAAAATTATCCGACATTTTATTCTAGATATAACGCAAATTTAAGGCAAATCGAGCCATATATACGAGAGTTTAGAATAAATCGGTCCCTGGTCCACTTCCCGAAAAAAAAACTTTTCACAAACACCCTCCGGGTTACTACTAAGTTATCCTGAAATTTGAATAAAATCGGCGTGGTAGCTTCGGAGTCCATAAGCCTCATACAAACATACAAACACACAAACATACATACATACATCCTATTTTATTATGTAAACATTCAACTCCAGTAATGATATGGTGCAACAAAATACAAAAATAAAAGCAAATTTCAAAATGGGCGTGGCTCCGCCCTTTTTCAATTAATTTGTCTAGAATACTTTTAATGCCATAAGTCGAACAAAAATTAACCAATCCTTGTGAAATTTGGTAGGGGTATAGATCCTATGACGATAACTGTTTTCTGTGAAAATGGGCGAAATCGGTTGAAGCCACGCCCAGTTTTTGTACACAGTCGACCGTCTGTCCTTCCGCTCGGCCCTTAACACGATAACTTGAGCAAAAATGATATATCTTTACTAAACTTAGTTCACGTACTTATATGAACTCACTTTATATTGGTATAAAAAATGGCCGAAATCCGACTATGACCACGCCTACTTTTTCGATATCGAAAATTACGAAAAATTAAAATAATGCCATAATTCTATACCAAATATGAAAATAGGGATGAAATATTGTAATTGGATTGGATTATTGACGCCAAATATAACTTTAGAAAAAACTTTGTAAAATGGGTGTGACACCCACCACATTAAGTAGAAGAAAATGAAAAAGTTCTGCAGGGCGAAATCAAAAGCCCTTGGAATTTTAGCAGGAATACTGCTCGTGATATTACATATATAAGTAAATTAGCGGTACCCGACAGATGATGGTCTGGGTCACCCTGGTCCACATTTTGGTCGATATCTCGAAGACGCCTTCACATATAAAACGTATGACCACTCCCTTTTAAAACCCTCATTAATACCTTTAATTTGATACCCATATCGTACAAACACATTATATAGTCACCCCTGGTCCACCTTTATGGCGATATCTCGAAAAGGCGTCCACCTATAGAACTCAGGCCCACTCTCTTTTAAAATACTTTTTAATACCTTCCATTTGAAACCCATGTCATACAAACACATTCCAGGGTTACCCTAGGTTCATTTTGCTAAATGGTATTTTTCCCTTATTTTATCTCAAAGCTCTCAGCTGAGTATGTAATGTTCGGTCACACCCGAACTTAGCCTTCCTTACTTGTAGTATTACCATTTCTATGTATCCATGAAAAAGACAATTTTGTCTGCAAAGCTCTCAGTTGAGTATGTAATGTTCGTTACAACGAGCTTAGCTTCTTTGCTTGTTTATATACGTAGCGTAACGAACGAGATAGTGAAAAAAGATATGGCTACAAGCCGCTAATTGGATTCTGAAATACATATTACTGATTTTATGCCTGGCGTGGTGCCACTAAAAAAAACCAAAAAATTTACATTTCGGGAAAGAACGGAATTGAATAACGAAGCTACTGTTTAGTAACGGAGCTTTTGTGAATAACGGAGGAACAAGTGAAATGAAACGACAAATTGACTTTGAACAAAATTAAGATAACCTGGCATTTTAAGGGCTCTTTTAAGCACCTTTGCCATTCGACGCTTGCGAATGCAGTGTCAATTAAAACCAAAAACAAAATTTGAGGGACTGGTTTGCATTCAAACAGACATACGGACATGGCTATATCAGCTCTTCATCCTGATCATTTCGGTATACTTATTGGTGGGTCCAACTCTTTTCCTTTATTGTGAGAATCGTGTCAAACTTAATATACCATTTCGTTTTCATTAAAGGTATAAAAACATGTTTAGTAACCAATGTATCGTGCAAATTTTGGAATTTTTTCTCTAATATCAATAATAAAAAATATCAATATAAAAAATGTTATAAAGCAAATGAACCTGTTTCGCCCTTCTTTCGCTTTGCTCACCCTTGATTTTTTCCTTTTTTTTATTTTTAAAACTATTTGTAATAATAATATTAGCAGTTTATATATAAAAGTCCAAAAATGTTTTTGGGATAATTTTCCGAGACTTAATTACAACCTCGGTATTAATAACATTTTTCAAACAAAAAATGCAGCTAATTACCGTGTACTTCAAAACCAACCATAAATATATGACAATGAGCAATTATATACATATAATTATAAATATTTACGGTTGTGATACATAAACAAATTAAAACTCAAAAAACATGATCCTCTAAAAATCCCAGCAGCAAGAGAGGCATCATTATCCATCAAATTGTGCCAAAAAAATGACGACCTGCAGCGCATGGTTTTTTAATTATTATTATTTTTTTTTATTTAATTGTATGTTGATGTATGATTAACACTAATGCACATACATATGTAAAATTGATTTGTATGAACATTCAATTGCTGCCAACCAAAAAAAAACAACATCACTAAGCACATTCTTGTTTGAAAATATTATCGCTGTCAATGTAAGAATTATTTGACATATGTTTCTTTGGAAATGACACAATAATGTCAGATAAAAAAGCAAATTCACAATGCCTTTAACCGCATGACAATTTAATATTTGTACGAATGTGAATGTATATGAATGTGGGTTTTATTTTATAATATTTTTTTTTGCTTTGAACAAATCCACAAACTAAATGTAGCATACACGACACTTTTCAACGATTGTAACGTTTCTTGTTGGTCACAAACGGTAATGACAATTGTTAACAATTCAAGTGAACAATCATAGCAGATATGTATGTATATGTAGCTGCTGGCTGTTTTTACTATAAAATTGAACTGCGCTAGGGATGATAAACCCGACACATTTTTGTCAAAGATGACTTGATACGAAACATTTGTTTACGCTCTCACTTTTTTCGCTCTCACGAGGGATTTTTCTCAAATTTGTGCTGGCAATAATCACAGATAAATCCCTTGCGTCAGCTGAAGCGGATGCCAGAACAAAAAATGTGCCAGCTAAAACGAAAAACGGGCCAAAAATTTCGGTAAACTTTAGTTTGACCTCTAACTGTAGAAATCGGTTCAAAAACTATGGGACAAAAGATAAAAATACTTGTTTTAGTGTAAACATTATTAGTCCGAAGGCCGAGGGTAAATATTATTTCCCATTCAAAAGTTATCACTAAAAACAGGCTTTGTAAATATGAAGTCCGGATGCAACCAGTTCATTTTGATCACAGAACCTGGAACGTCAGACATGTAAGATAAGCCTTATTCCACTAAATGATGTTAACTATTATATCCTAGGTCCGCTTTACTCAAATTTGAAAAGAATATTTGGTTTTCACTGTGAGTTAAATGTGTTACAATATTTGACTAATTAATTTAAACAAAATGTAAATTTTACTTAGATTTGTTTATATTTAACTCTAACTAGTCATATTATTGTAAAAAAAGTTTAAGGAAATTAATATTTTTCGACTATCATTTTATTAAAAATTTAAACTATAAAATCACCGAAATGTATGTCAAAAATCCCCATATTCAGATCTATTCATTTTTGTTGGAGTGGCATCATTGACAAAAAATGTGCATTTTGATAGCGCTCTCTCGAAACAAAGAGTCAGAAATCTATTTATGTATGGTGTTGTGATGAATTCAATGACTTCTCTATTTATGTGTACCGCTTCGGTTCGCTGATTAGTTATATATCCATAAATCTTATAAAATAAAGTCGCAAAACGCCATTGAACGCCCATCACTTCAATCAGCATGCTCCGAATTTTAAACAGTTTCTTGCATTTGAAAACTTAGTTACGTGAGATGGATATTTTTCAATATAATTGGGCAAGTGAGCCAAAATGAAGTAAAAAATCATAACTATAAAACAAATGATAAAGCTATAACTCAAAAACGGATAGATCGATTTTAATACTTCTTCTTTGCGGTAAAACTTTGAAATATTTACCTTCGTTCTGCATCAAAAAAAAAGCTTGAGCCCTGACCCTCTGCCTAATATGAACAAAATTATTTAAACAAAAGTAACATTTTCTCCAAAATATGCAGTGTGCGTGTTTGTTCGCTGTGAACTGTGCAAGCGCACTTGCTTTGAGTGGTACATTCACCAAGTCACATTATGCGTCACATACATACATGTTGAATTATATCGAATGGTTTAAAAATGCCAGCATTAGCTAGCGCTAATTGAATCCGAGAGTATGTATATATTTTCATTTCATATCAGCTTCACATATGTATGTACTTACATATTAATGCGTGTTGCAAAACTTAATGTGATATTAACGGTTAAGAGTCCATACATCTCTTGAAAACTACTCTCTCGTTGACAATTTTTAACATTTCGTTAAAATTCTTAAAGAAAAGTTAAATTTTTTGGTATGTTTGAACGTGGTTGTGTACAGTGGGTCTGGGACTGGGACTTAGACTGAGACTGGTACTGGGATTGGGACTGTAACTAGAAATGGGACTCGGAATAAAAGATGGAGAAAAGTAGGAAGAATTAGAGGGAAGAGAAATGAGGGAAGGAGGAGACTAAGAAAAAAATTGAGTTAGAAAAAGATTGAGAGATATGCATATATGGAGCGGAAAAGATGTGAGGAAAAAGACGGATATGGAGAAAGAGAAAAGCAGAGGGAGGAATGAATAAAAGGATAATGAAAAGTGGAATATATGGAGAGGGAAATTAAGAGTGAAAAAGTTCTTAAAACTTATGCAGATTGACCAAAGTTAGGGCAGAACGTCTGTCGGGTCTGCTAGTAAAAAATAAATAGTAAACCACTAATAGTATTTATTAGTATAATTTCACCTTTCAGGCCTTGTTTACATATAATGAGATTATCCTTATTTTCGTACGTATAACTCCTTATCCTTAATTATATAACTAGATTTCCCATATAAATTTTTCTCTTCGATAATCGGTAATTATGAACAAATTAATAAGGCACATGTAAACGTGGTCTTAGTGTATATTCCGAAGTTCACTTGCATCGAGTAAAAGATAAACTAATCAACTCGGTGGTCCTTACTCCCGGCTTTCATATTTCGCGACTACCGGTGGGTTGCTTACCTGTCGCTGTATTCCTCGTTTCTCCGTAGATGACCTGCAAAAAATCGTGGGATTATTCCTCAAGAGAGTGGTCTGTGATTGATCTCGCTTTTCTGCATTGAGTACAATTGGAAAAGTCAATTGGGATTAGTAAATTTAACTTGTGTAGCTAATTTTACGAAAAATTAGAGAAAAAAAACGGCAGGGAAATTGATAAAATAAAAATAGGTTTTGGAATTGGGGCGAATTACTGAAGCAAAATGCAGAACCCCATACCAAGCCTAAGGTACTAGTAACGTTTGTTCCATTACCGTAGAATTTGCTTTTGATTATTATTCCAATACCACTACGAAAAAAATATATATATACGCGAAGAAGTAAAGTACTGAGTATTAATATTATCAACAGGAACATGGACAGGAACAGAGGTGGGAATAGGTATAGGATAAGGAATAGGAATAAGGTTAATAGGAATAGGAATAGAAATAGAGATAGAAAGAGGAATAGAAATGGGAATACGCATAGGAATGGGATTAGTAATAGAAAAAGGTTAAGAGGAGTAGGAATAGGAATAGGAATAGGAACACGAATACGAATATAAATAGGAATGGGATTAGGAATAGGAACAAGAATAGAAATAAGATATGAATAGGATTAGCTATAGGAATAGGAATGGAAGCACAAAACTGAGAAATTCACTGCAAGATGTCAGATCTTGTGCAGTTCGTTATGTGGAGAGTAAAATGTAAAATATCGACGGTTGCGATTTTTGCTATCAGCTCTAATTTACTAGTAGAAATGTTCGCATAAACTGCAGTAACAGTACATGTAGTATGTACGTTGAACAATACTTGCACAAACGAGTTTTGGTAAACAACAATAGGTAGTGTTAGTGTCAACATACAACAACATAATAGGCCAACAATAATGTCAACAAAACTCCACCATAATGACAGGTAGTAAATATTTAGACTCATAACGAGCGCCATCCGACCAATTTGCATATAATTATTCATGGCAAAAGCTTCACGCTGGCGTTTTGGCTAATTATTATTTGGACAGGCATGAAACAGTGAACGCGAACAAACAAACAAAAAAATACACCAAGCCCACTGTGATGCTAGAATAGGTAGCAAAGTAAAACAAGTAAGGAGACAGCAGCAAAAATAAAAGTTAAATTACATTCTGCTCGTGAGCTGTGGCGAACAATGACAATATCATTTAAACATAAATGATAGCTGACATATTTACAAATGTTTAAATTGACGTATTGGAGTTGACAGCACAAACGGCAAAACAATAATTAAAGTATGGCAGCAAGAAGAAAAAAAAACAAGTGATAATAAAAAAAAACACACAGACAAAAACGTACACAGCATCAGATTTTGCAATTGAATTTGCATTTTGTATGGAATTTTAAATATCTAGCACACAAATACGAGCTTGAAGGCGAAATTTTTTTATAAAAAGAATTAACGCGTAAGAAATGTAACTTAAGGACAAAGGGGGTTACCTACTTAGTGCATGAGTGGCGCCAAAATTTTTTAATAGACAAAAGCAATTGTGTATTTGAGTGTCCACTAAGGGCTTCCAAAATCCTCAAGCGATTTTCATGAATTGGTATAGGTAAGAATTGATTTGATTAAGGGGGAAGGAGGGTAAGAGGGAAAATAATAGAAATGGGAACAGAAATAGGAAGAGAAATATTAAAAGCAATAGGAATATGAACAGTGATAGGAATAGAGATAGGAATAGCAATTGTAGTAGAAAAAGCAAAAGGAATAGGAATGGGAAAAGGAATAGGAATACAAATAGGAATGGGGAACAGGACCAGAAATAGGAATAACAATGGAGCAGGAATAGGAATAAGAACAGGAATAAGAACAGGAATAGGAATAGGAATAGAAATAAGTGTCGGAGGAATAGTCATGGATGAGATGCTTTTGAAGCACCTACGGAGATATGGCTTTTTTATAAATTTATCTCAGGTTCGGCGTTATCGAACCGTTTGCACAGTGGCGCCCTTTTGAGTGTTTTTTTGCATCATAACTTTTGAACCAATGAAGATATTTTAAAAATTTAAAATGCAAATGAAAGCTAATTTTTTGAGGTTTTATTGTGTGAAGCTCAGAATGTCACGATACAGTGCTTCAGAAAAAATTCGCAAATTTTTAAAACAAAATGTTTTTAGTAAAAAATAAAAAAAATAAAATGAGATTTGTCTTATAATGACGTATTTAAGCATTAAATAAGATAAACCTAATGATTTTGATAAGATAGCGTGGCACTGCCCACTTATGATAAAAAGTTGTATCTAAGTAGTCACGTAATCAATAACTACCAATATTGATAGACGTATTGTTTCTTTTAAATGGCAATACTCTTATAAAACTCAAATATCCGTTTTGGTGCACAATAACAGGTGCTTCAAATTCACGTAAAATTTTACAGTTTTTTTTTAATTTACAAGCCAAATATGTATTTTATTAATAACTAAAGTTATTGAAAGTGGTTCAATGAAATTTTATTTGAGCTAAAGATTAAACAGCCAACGAATTTTGGAAAAAGGGAGTGGCACTGCCCATTTATGCTAAAAAGTTTGATCTTAGTAACCGCTTTACCAATTTGTACCAAACTCGATAAACGTATTGATTTCTATAAACATTTAATACTCGTTTGAAGGCGAAATGCCTAAGCTTTAAAATAAATTTGATAAACTTTAGAGAAATGCAATAACTAAAGTATATATTTATAAATTACTAAATTAATTAAATCTTTTATTTGAAATAAAAAATTAACTTGTACATAGATATCTTATTTTTCAGTAAAGTAACAAAATTGATTAGTAAATCTCTTTTTCATTGTTGTGATAAGAAGTGAGAAACTTATTTTATCTTAACATAGTCATCGTCACTGGAACCATTTCTGAGCTATACGCATCTGTAAGATCTTTTTCGTGTTCTTACATACCTCATAGATGATATGACTGGATCAGAAGAGATAGCTAACATGTTGAAAAGGTCTTCGTTTTGTCTAACTCGTGATACTTTGCAGGTGTTCATACATCTATATCTTTTGTAGTCCTTGTTCTTAGATTCTTGAGCTTCTTCAGACAATTCTCCTAATGGTAAGCACTGGTACTCTTTTAAATCTTTTCCATGTGCTAAAATTGTATGTACCGTTGGTGTAAGTCTCTTCTCAGGATACTTTTGATGCAGCAACTCTGTAGTTTTAGATGCGTATTCTCCAAATTTGGGTCCATTAACTGGTTCATGGCAGTTTAAAATATTTTAAAATTACTCCCAATCTTTTCACAATATATCTATCAACTCCTGTTATGCGAGCACTCACTTCATCGTTTTCAAAAAATCTTCTTGAGGAGTTACCATCATTTGTATTTCCGTATCCATACTTTGGACAGTCAACTCTAAGGCCAATCTCTTTATATAATGCATCCTGTATTATTGTTTTCTCCTGTTTTGTTTCTCCTTACATGTTGTATTGTCGTCGAAAACTTTCCTTGTTGTGGTAGTGTATAAGCCAGCTTCAAAACAAATTCCATACGTCTTATCCTAGCATGCAAACGATATATTCCATACTCATAACTTAGTTTGTCAGTTATTGAAACATCAAGATTTTCAAAGTCCTTTTGGCTCTTCTCACAAATTGGACATTTCATTGTAGATGTCGTATTTGTTATTAAGTTCAAAACTTTTCCATCGACCATTGTTTAAAGAAAATCATGCTTTATTGTAATAACATTCCCCTCTTCAATTTAAATTATTGTTGGTTCTAATTTGGCAATTTGATTTTTTATATCACTCCCTGTAGCTTTTATGAGTTCTGAAGGCTCCTTCTCGTATTTAAATAATATCGGGCGGCACAATATAGTTGGTGACGGACGTGGATTTTTCCAATATTCTGAAGCTTCATCTTTTAGTCGTAATGGAACAATAGAAGCCATAAACATATTACTATCTGTAATTGGGTCATCGTCTACATTTATTCTTTGTTTATATGCGCTTTGTCCTGATGATGCATCACATCCCCACTTAGTTATCAATGTTAGGCTTTTTGGCAGTGATTTCAACTTTTCTTCAGTAAAACTTTGAAGGAGTCATGTAGACGTATGATCCATTAGGTGTTGTAGCTCAATTTCAGCTGATACCTCGGTTATTTTGGGACGTAGAGGAACTGCTTCTTTCTTGGTTTGAGTAATTTTTTTGTATCCAGGTAAAATATCGGCATTAGGTTGCAGTAATGACTTACGCAATATAATATATTTTTTCTTCGTTAAACCGAGATCTATAAACAGCGCCAAAGCTTCTACGGGAGTGTATTTCCTAGGTAGCGCATTTGGTGGTGTGGGAATGCTGGTTTTGATACTCATCAGTCGCACTGGGCTTGCTACCGCAACTACTTCTGTTATATGAGACTTCACGCTTTCTTCGTCTTTTTTATATTTATTAGCCAGTGCTTCTGAAAGATGAGTCGTGGCCATAGCTTTTGTGGTATCAGACAGCTTTCTTTTCCTTGCGTAGGTAGAACACTCTTCTATGAGTTTTGTTGGTCTCCCTCTAGTTGGATTGGTTGACGTGCTAGGCGTTTCTTCGTCCCAAAAAAGTTTTGTCAGCTAGCCACTTTTCATGCTTACTTAGAAATTTTTGAATTGTTACGATAGGCGTCCTTCCATTTTCTTTCTATCATAATGTATTGTAAACCAATTTTTTATTCCAGCCCTTCCTTTTCTTTAATGCTTGTTTCACTCGCTAATTCTCTCATAATAGCTTCAACGAAGTCCCGTCTTGACTTTGTAGATTTAAACACCGCAAATAGTTTCGAGTTTTCTAGATACATATTAGAATTGGCTTCGAGTGTATCTGACTAAATATTAAACTGTGAACTATATTTATTTATTTATTTTATTTACGTAAACAGAATACTTAGTTCCTTAATCTCCAAAAGACGAATGATAATGTGCATTGTATGATGGATAGCTTTATATACCTACTCAAATTATTAAAATGAATTTCAGGTATACAATTCGTAACTAAAAAATGTATGTTGTTAACAAGTTCCAATAACAAAAACGACCTTACGGCCGTACTGAATTATATATACCTGCTCAGGCGCGTATTTATGCCCAAGGTTATTTAACTTTATTTGATGTAAAAAGTGAAGTTGCAGCTGGACGCAGGTACACTTTATGAATTTAGGTAACTGAATATTTCACAAATAGCTACTGTTAATTTGACGGAGCCTTCTTTACTCACAAAACCATTTTAAATACAACGAAAAAGAAGAAAAATTTCAAATTTTTCCCAATGTTGAAAATTGGTCAACTTTGAGCGGCTCTACCTGGTAAACTATAATTTTCTGTGAAAAAAACAGTTGTATATTCTTGATCACAGGAAAATTCTCTATTAGAAACATGTATTAGATTTAGCGAACGCTTTCATGATTTTTTTGATTTTTGCCATGCTTTAACGGCAGAGGCGCCACTGTGCGTTGGCCGAATCAGGGTGATATTCAACTTAGCAGTCGAAATGGGAAAAAGTGATAGAAGATAATGGAAGTTAATAATAGAAAGAAAATAAGAGGGCGGCAGAGATGGGAAAAAAGGAGTGGTAGATAAACATATAAAGTCAGAAAGGGAGCGAAAGGATAGAGGAAAACACAAAGTAAGGGAGCGAAAACTATAAGAGTTGAACGGACAGGGAGGATCTTTAACTAAAGAAGGGGAGTAATAAAAACCGAATTGAGAAGAACAGTGACAGTTGCAACATAGCAAAGATAACAACAGAGTAAGAACAGCGGTGGAATGAGGAGTCAGTTGGAAAGAGACCGAAATAAGGTACATATGATATATAGTGCAATTATTACTTTATCAGACTGAGTAGAAGCTAGCCGAGCAAAAGTGATGGAGTGGTTAATAAATTCTAAAACGCCAAGTAAAGTCTTTACACATATATGAACTGACTTAATCTATAACCCAATGTTGCATTTGGAGACTTGCATCGCTATATTATTTTCAGCTTCACCGTGACTACCTTTACCTTTCGTCCACTAAATGGTTTATAAATATTCATATTAGACTACTAGATACACTCAAAAAAAAATCCAAAAAATGAAGAAAATAGCTATTAAAACGAGAAAAAATGGGATTGATTTAACGCCATAGAAACGCTTCCCTTAATTTAGACAACAAATTTTCTCAAAAACTACGATGTTTTTTTTTCTTTAGTTATAGAATTATTTTCGTAAAAATGAGAAAATTGTATAAAAAACACTTAGAAAATTGTATAACAAAATCCAAAATTCAATTCTGTAACTGTCGCGGCCATTGATTCCTAGTCGTGGTCTGCAATCGTTCATGTTAATACTGTGAGAAATATTCAATCAACTATTTTCGATTGAAATTAAATTAAGAACACAATTGCCTGAAATTAATGGAAAGTTGTTTACAAAAGTAAGAAATTCTTATTAATTCCATTAAAATTGAAATAAATTGAAAACTTTGTATTGGAAAATTGTAACGTTGCTGTATTGGAAAATTGTAACGTTAACTTGAAAACTGCATTTGCATTGATATTGTAAACACATTTTGTACTGCAAGTGCAGACATACAGCAAAGTAGCAGTGGAACTTTGTTTTCAAATTCCGCCAATTTGTACATATTTTTTTTTGCTATCGATATTTTAAGAAGAAACTTCTATGCGTTTCGTAACTGGAACTTTGAATACTAATTTCGAAAACATTTTCGAAAAAATTCGAAAATTCGAAAAATTTCAGAAACTTTCGAACTTTTTCTCCGTAGTTCCCATACTTTTTCTGAGCATCACGTCATACAGAATAAATGAAAAGTTTCATACAAAAGTAGGAAATTCGTATTCATTTCACTAAAATTTTTCTTAATTTAATGAAAACTTTTCTAGGAAATGTTTTTCGCATTTTAAGTAAGTGTTTTTTCTCAGTGTATGTATGTATAGTTTTCTACTGATAATATGTAAGTCCTTTCTGCATTGGAAAAATTGTTACGTTAACTTGAAAATTGGATTTGCATTGCTATTGTAAATACATTTTGTGTTGCAAGTGCAGACATACAGCAGCGAACAGAAAAATAGCAGTGGCATTTTCTTTTCAAATTTCGCCAACTCATATCTATTCTTTTTTTTTGCTATCGATATTTTAAGAAACTTCTATGAACTTCGTAACTGGAACTTTGAAAACTCATTTCGAAAACATTTTCGAAAAAATTCAAAAGTTCAAGAAAATTGGAGGAAATCTTCGAACTTTTTCGCCGTAGTTCCCGTATTTTTCTGAGTATGCAGTTTTGTAGCTTAATCAATTATAGCCGAACAAAGTATAGGTTGAAAATTCGCATATATTTTTGAAAATTTTTTTTCTTTTGATACAAAAATAAATTTTCACATTTTGTAAGAAGCATTTTACCAAAGAAATTACTAAAAACTGATGCAAATGTTGGGAAACTTACAACTTGTACTTTGTTAGGCTGAAATTGATTTGGTCACAAATCGGCATTATCAAAAAAAAATTCAGAGAACTTCAAGTATAAAGTTCGCCGATTTTCGAATTTTTTCGAAAATGTTTTCGAAATCGGTTTGCATAGTTGCAGCCACAAAATTTAAAAAGTTTTTCTTAAATATCAAAAATGAAAAAAAAATGTATTTGACGAAATTCCATAAAAACTGTCACTGTAATTTCTGTTCGCTGCTGTAAAAACAATCTTAGTTATATATGCTAAATGTTGCAGATGAATGCTCAAAATTACACAGCTGACCAATTTCAATTTTTAAGTATTTACATACGTGTAATCGCTTTAAGTTTATATTTGGTATGCATTTATAAGGTATGAATACAATTTCAATCATAAGCAGATATATTGGTTATGATGTACGTAAATTCCTTTTCTTAGAACGCAGATGTATCAGTGCAATAAGGTGAGTAAAAAAATCACATTATTTTTGAAAACAAACAGGTTTCTGGCTAAATTGGACATAAATATTGACATTGTATTTCGAACTTTGTAGATTTTCTTAAGAGAAATTTTGAGTCATAAGCTATGATGTTCCTATTATATAATTATTATATTACTTTATGAAGGCATCATTCACTACAAATGAATATTTAGCTCTAATAATGGTGTTCTCCAGGTAAAAGTTAACATCTAACGTACTCTACATGGATGAAATCTTAGAACCAATACTGCACTGCTGACTGAGGTCCAAATATTATTTTACGACTCTTTTTTCTTATTCACTGTTGAACAAATCTTACGAAAAACTTTTCAAGTATGTAAATAAAAAAAAATATATAATATATATCTATCATGTCACTCCATTTGTATTCTGTTTGTTGCACATTTTTGCAATTCTTTTTAAAAAAAAATTCTGTAAAAATGGATATGTAAATTTTTTGTGGCTCACCATTTTGTATGCGCCTTAGCATACCACTATTTCTATAATCCACATACACAAATTTCATTCTACGCTGCGCTTACGCAACAAACCAATATAAGCTTAGTGGTGAAATACATATAGATTCATGTGTACTCGGACCACAGCGACAGCGCAAATAAATACCATTTCCCCTTTGACATACAAGTCACACCAACATACACCCACACATTTAACTCAGCTCAATATATCTAAGGTCTTCACATGCAAATATATTCATCTTCTCATAACTTCAACCTTTTGCACTTTACACTGCTCTATTGATAGACTGGAAATATTCATTGCTTTAGAAACACATTTAAATACAATATATACACGCAAAAATATGTTCACATTATATAAGACTGTTCTCATCTGACAACACGCACGTTTTTTTTTATTCAAAACCAACCAATTTCTTATCCCTTCCATGAGATAAGACGGACACCAGTGCGTATACGTAACTTTTTTATATACTCAGCTGAGCAGAGCTCACAGAGTATATTAACTTTGTTCGCATAACGGTAATCCGTAACGGCCTAAACTAATCGAGATAGATATAGACTTCTATATATCAAAATGATCTGGGCGAAAAAATGAAATTCATTTAGCCATGTCCGTCCGTCCGTACGTAAACACAATAACTTGAGTAAATTTTGAGGTATCTTGATGAAATTTGGTATGTAGGTTCCTGGGCACTCATCTCAGATAGCTGTTTAAAATGAACGAAATCGGACTACAACCACGCCCACTTTTTCGATATCGAAAATTTCAAAAACCGAAAAAGTGCGATAATTCATTACCAAAGACGGATAAAGCGATGCAACTTGGTGGGAGCGTTGGCCTTTAGACGCAAAATATAAAATTAGTAAAATTTTGGACAATGGGCGTGGCACCGCCCACTTTTAAAAGAAGGTAATTTAAAAGTTTTGCAAGCTGTAATTTCGAAGTCGTTGAAGATATCATTATGAAATTTGGCATGCACGTTACTCCTATTACTATATGAGTGCTGAATAAAAATTAGCAAAATCGGATGACGAACACGCCCACTTTAAAAAAAAATTTTTAAGTCAAATTTTAACAAAAAATTTAATATCTTTACAGTATATAAGTAAATTATGTCAACATTCAACTCCAGTAATGATATGGTGCAACAAAATACAAATATAAAAGAAAATTTCAAAATGGGCGTGGCTCCGCCCTTTTTCATTTAACTCGTCTAGAATACTTTTAAGGCCATAAGTCGAACAAAAATTTACCAATCCTTCTGAATCCTAGGTGCATAGATTCTATGACGATAACTGTTTTCTGTGAAAATGGTCGAAATCGGTTCAAGCCACGCCCAGTTTTTATACACAGTCGACCGTCTGTCCTTCAGCTCGGCCGCTAACACGATAACTTGAGCAAAAATCGCTATCACTTTGTATTGGTATAAAAAATGGCCGAAATCCAACTATGAAAACGACCACTTTTTCGATATCGAAAATTACGAAAAATGAAAAAAATGCCATAATTCTATACCAAATACGAAAAAAGGGATGAAACATGGCAATTGGATTGGTTTATTGACGCAAAATATAACTTTAGAAAAAACTTAGTAAAATGGGTGTGACACCTACCATATTAAGTAGAAGAAAATGAAAAAGTTCTGCAGAACGAAATCAAAAGCATTTGGAATCTTGGCAGGAATACTATTCATGGTATTACATATATGAATAAATTAGCGGTACCCGACAGCTGAAGTTCTAGGTCACTCTGGTCGACATTTTGATAGATATCTCGAAAACGCCTTCACATATACAACTAACGGCCGCTCCCTTTTTAAACCGTCATTAGCACCTTTCATTTGATACCCATATCGTACAAGAAAATTTTAGAGTCATCCCTTGTCCACCTTTATGGCGATATCTCGAAAAGGCGTCCGCCCATAGAACTAAGGCCCAATCCCTTTTAAAATACTCATTAACGCCTTTCATTTCATACCCATATCATACAAACAAATTCTAGAGTTAGCTTTGGTCCACCTTTATGGGATATTTCGCCTTTCAATGTCCACCTATAGAACTAAGGCCCACGTCCCTTCCCTATGAATAGCCCATCACCCATTAACACCTTTCGTTTGATACCCATATCGTACAAACAAATTCTAGAGCCCCCCCTGGTCCACCTTTATGCCGATATCTCGAAAAGGCATCCACCTATAGAACTAAGGCCCACTCCCTTTTAAAATACTCTTTAATACCTTCCATTTGATACACATGTCATACAAACACATTTCAGGGTTACCCTAGGTTCATTTTGCTAAATGGTGATTTTCCCTTATTTTGTCTCCAAAGCTCTCAGCTGAGTATGTAATGTTTCAGTTACACCCGAACTTAGCCTTCCTTACTTATTTTTAATACTAAAAACTTGGCAAGATTTACCTGCCATGAGATTTAGTTTGAACTTCTTTTCCGATTAGCGTTGTGGCGCTTTTCATTTTCCCCACTCATTCGCACACACATATTTTTTGCCGACTCCGAACGGCATCTGCAAGGGTGCTGAACTTTCATTGAGAAGCTTTTCATGGCAGAATTACGCATGGAGTGTTTGCCAAATCACTGACGAGGGACGACTCCGCTTAGAAAAACTTATTTCGGATTGTAAATACTTATTTGCTTAATTTTTTATGTTAGTTTGGGACGTAAACCTGGGGCCTTGGTGTGATAGCCGGATCACAGTACCACCATAACACAGCCGCCAGTCATTACATTAGGCATGAGTAAACTGCAACTTTAGCTGTCTGTCTAAGCGAATATACCTAAAGAATAAATTCCAAATCTTTCGAAACTAAATAACTTGTAAGCTGTTATCCAGCCTCAGGAAAACCTTTTTGGTTTTAAGGCAAGTAGTCATTTTAAATTTAGCCCTGAAAAATATTGGTCATGCTTGCAAATTTTTACAAAAAGATAATGTAAGGTCTTAACTAGGTTAGGTTAGGTTTAACTGGCCGGTCAATAAAGAACTCACATAGACTGCATTTGTACATATTGTTACCAGAATTTGTTGGACGAAGAAACGGAAGTGCCCCAATCAGTTGCCAGGACGTATGTTATAGAATAACTCCGTCTTTTTGGCAAATACTAGAATTTTTCATAGACCTAGATAATTGCTGCCTCGTGTTTAAACTAATAATGTACTTACTTTTGATAACTTAAGAATATTGCTTACCTGAAAAGAAAAAGAAAAACATTTCATTAGAAAACATATTGTACAGATTTCGTATCCAAATTAACGTTTGTCATCGTGGTATCTTTGAAATTGAAACCCCAATGTTTCTCAGAGCAAAACCGCAAAACCATTAATTTACTTCACCGATTTCCTTGATTTAAGTTTACAAAACTTACAAATTCGCGCCAAAAAAGGTCACAGGGATAATCTTCACAGTTGGTTGACGTGGTCACCCGTTTTTTATGGGTTATATTAGGAAGTATTTGAATTCGCCATATCTCAGTATTATTTGAAGTAAGTATCCAATATTGGCATACAGACTCCAAATGTCACAAAAAAACAAAATTTGTGAGTAGAGGTGGAGGGGGTAAAATGAAATGAAATGGAAGTAGGAGCGAGAGTGTAGAAGGGAATGACGAAAGTTCGCTAAATATCCGTAAATATTTGACGAGGGTACGCAATATTTGGTATATGTGTATACTCCATGTATGAGGTCATTTATGTAGAGAGGCAGATTGAGTGGAATTGGGAGTGGAACTGGGAATGAAAGTCGGAATAGAAGTGACACAAAAATTTTAATACGATATATCCAATTAAGTATATGAAGGGGTTATACAATATCTGATATATGAATTTTATATTTGAGGTAGTTCAGATAGTAGTGGTAGAGGGCGTAGTAGTGGGAGGGGAAGCGGGAATGGTAGGGGAATGAATGTGTGAGTAAAACAGATATTTAAATTTGCGTTATCTTCCTATTTATTTGAAGGGAGTATGCAATATCGAGTACACATATATATAGATTTTATAAGTAGACTCTATATATGATAAAATTTAAGTGGGAGATGTGGAGAGCGTAGAAGTGGTGGGCAGGAATGAGAGTATGAGTCAAACACAAATTCAATTAGCAATGTCTACTTAGTTTTTTGTGTGCGGATGCAATATTTGGAAAAAAATAATCCAATATTTGGTATATCCATACCATATTGAGGTTAGGTTAGGTAGAGGTAGTGAAAGAGGGGAATAAGACTGGGAGGGAAAGTTGGAATTCATTTTGTAGTTAAAAGGATAATTGTAATGAAAAGGGAGCGGAGATGAAGGGAAAAAGGGGGGACACGAATAAGTAAGAGATATAGAAAAAAGGAGTAAAGTTTTAGTCTATTCTATGATAAAGAAAGTGAAGAAGAAAGGGAGGTCCACTTTTCAACAATAGAGAGTTCGTGCATTCGGGGGTTTTCTGCTTTATAGACAGCCTCGTATTAACTATTCGATTCATTGTTGGGAAACCACAGAAAGGCTCTGATTCATAGAAGGCTTTAACATCACACTGTTCGAAAAGCTAATTTGATGGTTCACTACCCTAAGGTTTCCTTGTGCCTGAAATTATATCCCAAAATACATCATATTTGTCTTCCAGATCTTTACGGACCCTATGAACTTTCGAAGTACTTTTTAATGACTACAAGGCACTCAAGCTATAAATTTGTCTGACATATTACATATCCGCTTCATATAAGTCTATTCATAGGCATATTACACCGCTAACTTTTGTTGCTTTCGATTTCCGCCTGAAAGATAGTGTGGTAGCATCCATTGGTATCGTTTTTTTTGAAGTTTGGTTTTAATATCTCTCGTTTTACTATCGTCTATGCATACATACACTTTCGATTTTCTAATTTGCTCAGTCTGCCACTGATAAGATAGCATTCCGGCAGATTGTGAGAAAGGGGTCTATCACATCATATAGTTTTGACAGAGGGTTGTCCATGAATTAGTGCACCAAAGGTGAAGTCTTACTCTACCAAAATTCTCTCCTCTTTATTTGATTTAATTATTGCGTGGTTTCGCGCTTCATATAGTTTCATCGTAACTCCGGACTAAGTTTGACTAATATTAAACGTGATAAAAGCTTCCTAAGTGGTCTGATATGTCATGGAACTTAACGATGCTAGGAGTAGGAGTATAGACTCCCAAATTCTTTCTTTAGTTCTGGTATACTATGTATAACAGTATCCGTGGATTATCCTGGCCGGTGCCAAATCTAATCCCACAGAGAGGAATATATTAAGGCTGCACCTACTAAAGTTGCGCGACGAAAGGACTAATGCTAGTTGGTCTATATGGTCCTAATGATAAGTTCGATTGCAGCTTCATTAATTTCATATTTATCGTTCAGCCTTATGACCACGTACACAATTTTTTGGACGGTTCCTTCTCTTTGTATTTGCGCAAACACAAGCAAAGTGCCTTGTTCTATTTGTATTGCATATTTGCTTTGTAGGAAATATGCACGCCAATGTGCAGCTTGTTATGTTTTTGTTATTGTACGTACACTTATGCTTTTTGTATTTCCTATTTGCTAACATTAATATTTTTTCCTTCCCGTTTCCCTATACAAACCTTCATTCTACCGGCAGTTTTCTTTACTCCTTACAAATTTTGTTCTTACATCACTCATACGCCCCGCGTATGCTATTTATATTCAAAATTCCTTAATCGTTTAAACCTTTGCAGGAGATGTTTAGAGTAAGTTGCTATTTTATTTAAAAGAATCTATTGAGGATATAAAGCAATATGTTTTTGAAAATTACAGCATTTTTGTGGGGCAAGGTAATTGTGTGCTGATTAGTAGAAATATCTCGCTATAAGGCCCTATTTCGTACTACCTGAGAAGTCTATGCAAGTTCTCATCACATAAGATAGGCATTTTTTCAATATAACCATGGCTCTTCTACTGTGGTTTCCTTAGAAAGTATGAAATTGTTAACTACATAGCTGGGCTCTCCTGGTCAGGTGTCAGATTCAACAATGCTAGGATAGGGGATTATGTTTATTGTTTGAGTATGCCAGAGTTAACTATGGAAATTTCTTCTAAAGCTATGAAGATTTGCCTGTTGTATACCCAGTCACGCAAACTTAGTTCGAGTACTCTAGGTAAGGATAAGCTTGGTTCAAAGGCTTACGTGAGATTGCTCACAGAGAGAATTATTTTTGGTTTGCTAAATTTACTCTAAGGATTCTGTGTATAGGCGCAGTAGTTCAATAAAATAACTTTAATGGTGCAATCTATAACCCACTTATTTCTATGAAGTTAGTGTAGGAGCAACTCATGTGGAGTAATGGGAAATATTTGCACGTCACTTTGTAAATAACCCGTCTTCTTCCTCATTTCAACTGCAGAGAAAGACCTTTGTCCTTAAATTTGTCTTAATAGATTATATAAGTGCAATAATTTTGAGCTATCCGCTTCACATATACCCATCTTGGGTCCTCCATATGGTCACGGTTTAATTCCCAGAGCGATTTTATAAATACAACAACGTTTCTTGACACAGCTGCGTCATCTCTGCGAATCCAATTCAATCACTTTTGATACTTATACCATGAAGACAGCTTCACTGTCGGCAATTATATTGTGTAGAGTCATACAGCTGTGTTTTTCCGGAAAAGCCTCTTCTGCTTCTCTTTCAGGACAACTTCCACTTGAAAGACACTGCCTAGCTTTCCTTCCAATGTGAGAGGTGACTACTGAAAAGTCCAGGCCTGGATGTCATATGCGATGCTGTGGCTCAGGTTTGTGGTTTCTTTATCTCTTACAAATGAGGTGCGCTGCTATTCTATAAAACCTTGGCATATATCAGTATATATTCAGGATATGACGCAGTTAATTCGTGTAATGCTTGTTTAAGTTATACTCTTTGTTGTACTTCCTGCCCAGCAAAAACAAACTACTTGTAGCCTACTGCGAATTCTGGCACGTATGGAAGCATTAAACACATACTGGCATAAACAAGGAAAATGTAAAAAAATTGAAATTAATAGTATTAAATGAGTTAGGTGTGGAAAGCCCATCATGGCCAGCACTTAGCGGTAGCGTCAGGAGATTGGATGACAGTTCGGAAACAGCACGCACAGTGCCGATCCCTTCTTGAAAATCTGTCCCTGAAAAAAAGGACATTGTAGCTTAACCAAATTCTCTCTTCATGCCTTTTCTTGAAATGGAAGAGCTGTAACCTGGTTACTCCAAACAAGAAACACAATTTTTGTGATCCGCACTTGGCTACAAAATTGATGTTGCGAAGCACGCTGACTGGCTGAAGTAATGTATGGGACCTTCTGGTCAGCGCTGTGCCACCCCTTACGACACATGACTGAACGCTGATTTTAGGGAGGCTGATGAGGTACATATCAGCAGAGGGGCCTCATGACTGAGCGGTATTTCTTAACAAGAAAAATCAAGAAGAACTCACTATGATCTCATTTCAATAATAATTAAAGAAAAAAAACTTTTTGAAAAATAAGTTTTTATTATTGATTATAAAATTTACTAAAAAGTAAAAAATAATGACTGATAAGGAAATATAGACACTTTATAAGTTCATTGTAACCTTTAACGATAATTAGGCTTCTTCGTCTGCGACAAAAAAAATTCCATATTGTTACATAATTATATATTTTTAACATTAAAACTTACACCTAAATTTAATAATCTTACAGTTTATTCACAGTCCTAATTGTTCTAATAAAAAATGTGTTATATTTTGATGGTATAATTAAGAACATTTAGGACCTCCTTTTCTTGCTATCACAATGTAACGCGCTTTTATTAGAACAATTAGGACTGTGAAATAAACTGTAAGATTTATTAATTTAGGTGTAAAGTTTTATGTTAACAAGTAAGGAAGGTTAAGTTCGGGTGTAGCCGAACATTACATACTCAGTTGAGAGCTATGGAGACAAAATAAGGAAAATCACCATGTAGGAAAATGAACCGAGGTGAACCCTGGAATATGTTTGTATGACATGTATATCAAATGAAAGGCATTAAAGAGTATTTTATGAGGGAGTGGGCCATAGTTCTATAGGTGGACGCCATTTACGGATATCGCCATAAAGTGGACCAGGGGTGACTCTAGACATTGTTTGTACGATATGGGTATCAAATGAAAGGTGTTAATGAGTATTTTTAAAAGGGAGTGGGCCTTCGTTCTATAGTGGTCGCCTTTTCGAGATATCGCTACGATATGGGTATCAAATTAAGGTATTAATGAGGGTTTTAAAAGGGAGCGATGGTAGTTTGTATATGTGAAGCGTTTTCCATATGTCGAACAAAATGTTGACCAGAGTGACCCAGAACATCATCTGTTGGATACCGCTAACTTATTTATATATGTAATACCACGAAAAGGATCCTGCCAAATTTCAAGGGTTTTTTATTTCGCCCTGCAGAACTTTTCATTTTCTTCTACTTAATATGGTAATGTCACACCCATTTTTACAAAGTTTTTTTCTAAAGTTATATTTTCGTCAATAAACCAATCCAATTACCATGTTTCATCCCTTGTTTTCGTATTTGGTATAGAATTATGGCATTTTTTCATTTTTCGTAATTTTCGATATCGAACAGTATGGCGTGGTCATAGTCGGATTTCGGCCATTTTTTATACCAATTGAAAGTGAGTTCAGACAAAGTACGTGAACTGAGTTTACTAAAGATATATCGATTTTTGCTCGAGTTATCGTGTTAATGCCCTGCGGAAGGACAGACGGTCGACTGTGTATAAAAACTGGGCGTGGCTTCCAACCAATTTCGCCCTTTTTCACAGGAAGAAGTTATCGTCCCTAGAATCTAAGCCAATACCAAATTTCACAAGGATTGGTAAATTTTGTTAGACTTATGGCATTAAAAGTATCCTTAGACAAATTAAATGAAAAGGGCGGGGCCACGTTCTTTTTGAATTTTTTTTTATTTTTGTATTTTGTTGCACCATATCATTACTGGAGTTGAATGTTGACGATAATTTTAATTATATACTGTAAGATATAAATAATTTTACTAAATCTTTTTAAAGTGGGCGTGGTCGTTCTCTCTCGATTTTGCAAATTTTTATTAATTGGCCACGTCCCATTGTACAAAATTTTTACTTAATTTTCTATTCTGCGTCATAAGTTCAACTCACCTCAATTTTCATGCTTAGCCGTCTTTGGTAATGAATTATTGCACTTTTTTTCCGTTTTTTCGAAATTTTCGATATCGAAAAAGTGGGCGTGGTTTATAGAACGATATCGTTCATTTTAAATAGCGATCTGAGATGAGCGCTCAGGAACCTACATACCAAATTTCATCAAGATACCTCAAAATTTACTCAGTTTATCGTGTTAATGAACGGACAAACGGACGGACGGACATGGCTCAATCAAATTTTTTTACGATCCTGATGATTTTGATATATGGTAGTCTATATCTATATCGATTCCCTTTATACCTGTACAACCAACCGTTATCCAATCAAAGTTAATATAGCTCTGTGAGCTCTGCTCAGCTGAGTATAAAAAATATAATTTTGTACAATATGGATGTTTGTCGCCGACGAAGACTCCTAATTATCGTTAAAGGTTACAATGACTTATAAGTGTTATATTTTCTTACAGTCCAACTTATTTTTTACTTTTCATGTTAATTTTATTAACCAATAATAAAGGTTATTTTTAAAAAAGTCTTTAATTTATTTTTTAATTTTTAGTTCGCTTTATTAACAAGTAATAAAAGCTTGTCTTAGAAAAGCTTTTTTCTTAAATTTAATTTAAATATCAATTTTTTAAAATTTTTTGTAGGGTATAATTTTTACTTACATTACAAGGTTTCTTCGAAGTCAACTCTGAACAGTCAAGTTCTTCGATTCTTAGCTAAAATTTCATCGCCAAAAATCAGTGAAACAAATAAAGTGCGCAGAAAATCTAAGTTCGTGTATACGCAAACAAAGCGAAGTTACCTGCGTTCTTGAGGACTTAGGCTTTTATGCAGGTGAGCACAAATCTTTACCGATAACTCTGTTATAGATTATATTATCGAATTCTCGCAAAGTAATATTGCATTGTCATCGGAGTTATACATGGGTGCAAAATTTCAGCTCAATCGGACACCGGGAAGTGTAACAAATTTAACTTGCAAGATTTGATTAAAGTGAAACTAAATAAAAGCTTATAATAAAGATACAATTTTTATGGAACAAAGAACTTACTGAAATGGCTTATTGAATAAAAATAACAGCATCGCAGCAGCTGCTGGGAGTGGTTTAAGGAATAGTTCTTTATTTGTAATCACAAGAAATTTTAGGCTGAGCTGCCTGGTCAAAAACACCTTAAAGAAATAAAAATCTGTGCTGCGCTTACCATCTAAGGCTCCAGCTATTAGGGATGATACAAATGTCAGATCTAGAAGCATTTTGCGACATAGGCCCTAGAAATGCTTTAGTACTTGCCAAGTGAGCGAGTTATTTTATAATATAGGTTCTGGTTTTGGTAGAGTTTTTCCCAGCTTGGTCGCAACCAAACTTTGTTAGCACTATGGACACGTTTAATAACAGACCGGCTGGTTCAACCTAACCCTACCTTACTACTAGAAGTTTTCAAGAATTGCTGTCTCGAGATGTTGAACTCTAACACCCATAGCAGCTGAAGCCTATACCTCGTAAGCGCAGAACACTAACAAGAGCACTTGCTCAGCCGTTCCTTCCTGCAGCCGGCACTTCCTACATTTACTGTATCTAGAGAGTCCTAATTTAAAACATGTTAGGCCAGAAGGCAGTTCCCCAACAGCATGCCAATTATGAAGCTTAAAGCATTCTCCCTTTACATATATGTATGAGCAACTTTGGTAATCTAGTAACGTAGGATTTGCATATAATCTTCAAAAATGTGCAGACTTGCGCTTTCTTGCTCTTTCCTGTTTGCTATTTGATTTTTTCAAGCAGATTTGAACTTCTACCGTACAATCATCGAATGCTGCATACTGCTTTCCCAACTCATCGTCCTTTCGCTACCGTCCATGCCTTTATACCCGGAAACCCGTTATAAACAATATCGAGGTAACTTTAAGCTAAAAAAACCTCATAGCAAATCATGAACTATTCCAATTAGCAGTTAGTTTCGGCAACTCAAAGCTTTTCTTTGCTTTTGTCAATCTTAAATTTCGTTTACCTTTGAATGAATTAATTAAGTGGTTTCTTACTGTTTTATGTTTAAAGGAATTTCTAGAGCTTAAGGAAACTCCCTTTCACAGTGAGCTTACAGGTAGCGAGCGGTATGCTCAATCCCTTCCAGTACGACGAAAGCGGAACGGATGTGCCTCCTCTTGCAAGTTCGTTAGCCATCTGATTGCACGGTATATCGGAGTGTCCAGGCACCCATACCAGACAGAGGGAAGTTTGCTCAGCGATCTCGTTATGAGATTGGCGGCACTTCTCTACTGTACTGGACTTACATGTGACCAATCCAAGCGCTTTTTAGTGCAGCCTGGCTGTCAGAGTAAATACACATTTGATTGTAGCTGTGAACAGCATTTCTCAGGTGATCAATGGTCTCATTTATAGCAGCCACCTCATCCTGAAAGACACTACAATGATCGGGTAGGCTAAAGGATAGATTCCACCATAGTTGAGGTGCAAAAAACCCCTGCTGCCCACATTTTTATCCAGTTTTGGAGCCGGCAGTATATATCTGCATCTTTATGTAATTTTGTTGTCATTTAAGTAACAAACAAACGCTGTCATATCATCTTTCATTGTGATAAATGTACTTACTTAGTTGTCAGTAAAACAAAAGAAACGCCTTTTGTTGGCTACCACAAAAATCATGTTATAACAAGAAAACATAAGAGTTTTATAAGTAATCAAATAAAGTAGACACAAACAGCTTTCAAAGTATGTATTACCAATTGCCAGCATTGCCTTTTTCATCATTGACACACCAATTAAAGCGAAAAGCTTCCACAATCACACGCTATGTAATAATCAAACGCCAAAGATACGCCATATCATAGCAAACTGACTTGACAAGCTGAAGTGTTCCGCAAACAACATTCAATGTCAATGTCAAGTGTAAATGATGGGCTCGAATGAATGGAGCAAAAACACACACATGCAACACTTACATAACTACGTATGTATGTACATACGCGCAAAGAAACTCATACGTTTATAAAATATCTTTAAATTAGCACTAAGCAAACAATCATTAGCTTACATACATACACTATGGAGCAAAAGTGAACACTTAAGAATCAATTTTGCAGGTTATGTCATACACAAAACGTAGTGTTATATTTTTTTATTTTATTTATTTTATTTATTTATTTATTAAACATTTCTTAATGCATATTTTAAATAAATTACAATATTGAAAGAGGCACATTCTATACTATATAGCAATAAGAAAAGTACATGGCATTTTTTATATTAAATTTTTAAAATAGTATTAAATGCCAGTTCACATAGTAAAATTCTTTTCAGTGTGGGGTGTATAGTTTTTAATAATATTATAGAATAAACTCATAATAATTCAGATAATTAGTTAAGGTTCCGATAGAGAAACAGTTGATATAGTTACAAAAGTTAGATATGCTTACAACAACGTCCTCAGCAAGGCTTCTAGATCGTAGTGGCTAAAAACTAATCAGATACATTTTTATTTTATTTTGAAATAGGCTAAGATTTTCTTTATAACTTGTACGGAAGTAGAGAGAGTGTTGAACATTTTGCACGACGTGTATGTATAAAAACTTCTGAAGTGAGATGTCCTAGTATATCAACATTCAAGTTATTTAAAAGAAATCTTTTATTTTATTTACTTTTGAGTTTAAATATTTTCAAACTAATTAGAATTTTCTTTTTTTTGAAGTTATTCAAAAATTTTAAGTTAACACGAACACTCAATAAAAATTATTTTAAAAATTAAAGTAAAGAATACAAAGTAGTTAACACTATACCTAGCATGCGGGATTTGTACCGATGGAAGCAGATTGCTCCTAAGGTTGTAGACTTCAGAAGGATAACTTTCTAAGTATCCCGATCTATAAAGAACGTTTTTAGGACTTTAAATAAATATAGATTACGACATGGTAGTATATCTATTCTCCTAAAGGATATCATAGCGTGAGACCTGTAGTTTGCGCCACATATGCGTCTTATAATTCCCTTTTGGAGTGTTACAATGGGTGACAACTTACTAGCGAGGCGCCACCCCAGCAGGTAATCCCATATTGAAGTTTCGATTGGACTAGACCATTAGTATAACAGCTTTTAGAGTGGACATAGTGCAACACTTTTTGAGACGATAGAAGTGACGGGTAGTGTACAGAAAGTAATGTTTTAATTTCTGAATGTGTGCAGACCAATTTAAATGATTATCGATTATAATACCTAGGTATTTGAAATTTCAACAACATCAATCCTGAAGCAGTTATCACTGCATTTAACGTTGGTTGCAAATGAACTTTTCGTGCCATTCAAGTGCATGCCATATGATGCATGTTGAAACGTGCGCATTCTGCTGAATGAAAAAAAAGACCACAATCCTCAAATTCTTTGGGAGCAATGCTAAAATACATCAACTTCGTTTTATTACTAACTAGTAGCTTGTGTAAAGCAAACCAAGTCCTCAGCATATGTACATCGTGGCTAATATCACATATTAGTTCGAAGTAAACTCGTACTATACGCAATGGCAAGATCATCTGCAAAAGGCAGTTTGTTTTGCCCTTCAATGGAATTGAAAAAATTGAATTAATATAAATGAGGAACAGTACCGGGCCAAGGACAGAGCCTTGCGGTACGCCCAGATTAACTTCCTGCAGGCTACTGTAGTAACTACCCACTTTAACTTTTTGTATTCTATTAGAAAGATAAGATGTAAACCATTTGTACATAAAGCCACGAAAACCTGCACTATGTATTTTTTCCAGAAGTATATTCCTGTCTACCATATCAAAAGCTTTTGTGTATGTCGACAAATAAACCAGCACAGTTACTTTTACTATCTAGAGCTTTGTACACCTTTGAGCAGAAATCTAGTAGAGCGTCCTCTGTTGAGAGTCTGATCGAAATCCGAATTGCATGGGGCTGAAAAAGTTCGATTTATCTAGAAAGTTCACAACTCTATTTTAACCGCCCTTTCAAATACTTTGGAAATCGATGGGAGTAGAAGATATGGGCCTGTAGTTACGTGCGTCCCTCTTATCCCCTTTTTGAAGATCGGGATTACAAGGCACATTTAAGATCATCAGGGAAAAACACCCTGAGTTATACTTTTATTGAATAAATGTTTCAGTACATCTACTATATTGAGCGATATTTTTTTTTAATAAACTATTTGAAATACCGCCATCGCCGCAAGAGCTAGTGTTGTGCAATGTTTTTTTAATTTTAGCGATTTCGAAGCCGGATATGGGATTAAAAAAGAACTATTAGTTGTCAACTTGGCATAAGGGTAGATTGGCTGCAAACTGACAATCACAAAGGGTTGAACTTGAATTACCAATCGATGGTAACGTATGTATTAAATTTGTTAGCAACTTCTTCTGGGTCTGTAGTCAGCTGGCTTTCAGCACGTAGGGTAACTGGCTCGTGGCTCCTACACTGTCGCGGTTTAGGAAACTGTGGATGGCGGCCCATTCTTTTCTGGTATTGCCCAAAGCTGCGAGCTTGTTTTTAAAAAACGTTATCGCGCGTAGTGCGTATTGCTTTATTGGACTGATTGCTAATTTTATTGTAGCGAGAGCGAAGCTTCCTACAATTGAGATGCTTAACACATTTTTTGCGCTAACTTATTTTTGAACTTTATTTTCCTTAATAGATCTCGGGTAATCCAAGGTTTAAGTCGCAGAGCTTTTTTACGCTGACTCACATTAAGAGTGCAGTTATTGACATGCACTTTTAAAGTGTTTTAAAAATACACCATAAGCTGCCGATACGTTTACTTTCCGCGTACACGTCTGACCAATTTTCGAGAATAAGCTTGTTATTCAGCATCGTAAAGTTACCTTACAAATCATTTACGAGCGCGGTTGATACTTGGTTTGCCTGACGTAATACCAGTTAGCAAGTGCTTGAACTTGTTCGTGTTGGTTCATTTATGTAGGATTCCAAACCATTTACCGCCATTACAGCCAAATATTCGTCGGTAATACTGGAACGATGCAAAATATCCAAATTGATGTCACCAAGAATAAAAAAATTAACCGATTTCGCATTTACCACTAAAGAGGAATATTCTTCAAGGAATAACGAGATAGGTACAGACTGAAGCCTGTATACCCCCAAGAAAACAAATAGTTCGCCTTTGATATTGATGGAAAGCTGTAACGTATCTGCACTTTGTAAGCTATTACTAACTGACGAGCAGTCAAAAGTATCGCGTTAAAAAAGCTGCAACCACCTCCTGCACTGTAGCTGTCATTGGTATTTGTATAAAAGTTATAATTGGGGATTTTATAATCTCCTACTTCATACGAAAAAAATCCATATTTTCAGACAAAATATAAATCTGGCTTTATACCTAACGCTTCTATATTACCAACGAATACATCGAAATTTGTCTAAGACTACGTATATTTGATGGATAACTAATAATTTGTTAGAATCAGTTGAGGGCGAGTTATTCAAAACATTATTGCTAGCGACGATTGGGTTATCATTAGCCGAACATCTGTTTTGAGTTATTACATCTGTTAAATAATGTGTATAATATAAAAATTAAGAGAGCGCTAAAATTAGCTAGTGTAACTATTAAAGGCAAATCATCAAAGGTTCTTAGACTGATAACCTTCTCATTGTCGCCTTTTTTCATTAGGACAGCTAGATTTCCCACTAACCATAAATAGTTTATATCGTTTCTCTCTGTTTAATTATATGCCGCAGTGAAACAACAAGCTCGAGTTGATCGTGATGAGACGCATCGTTTATATATATTGTTATTATTGTTAGAGTCATCAAATAGCCTTTTGCTGACGCGGGAGCGAGCGCGCTTTTGCTTTTCTTTTGTTGCGGTGGTCATCACTCTCTTCTGATTGCATTAGATGCGACATATGGACAGAAATCAACCAGGTTATTAGCATTGCCATTGTTTTTTGGATCAAATATTAATTAATAAACAAAACACAACCAATGCATTTAACACAATTCGTCTTAAGTAAGGATAAGGTCAGTATTCACTTTTGCACTCATTGAAAATTTTTTGCACTTGATAAAGTAGGAGCGGCGTCTAATACCGTTATTCGGTATTTTACTAAGATAAGGGGTTGACTTGGTATTTGCTATTCCAGCTATGATCAGTTTGTCCTAGTTTCGCTGCGAAAAGTGGAAATATACCTGCTTTACAAAATGACGGCCGCGTACACACAAAATGATTGCGGAGGTAGAAAGCTGCTTCAACTGGCGCAAGTCTAACATACGGGATGTTTGCAAAGCACCTTAAACACTCTCCAATCACACTGTGATGAAAGTGCAGAAATTTAAAATTGGCCACTTCCAGTATTGCAAAAATGGCCGCTCAAAGAAGATACGGAGTAGCGAGCGTAGCTGCTGCCGTGTCCTAAGACGCGGAACAGCAAAAAACAACAAAGAGAGACAGCGCAAAGTATTACTTGTGAAGCTAGTGTGTGACTGTCCGGCGTCGCGCTTTAAGGAGTGTTGTTTTCCTGCTGACGAAAATGCCCTAGAAGCCGATGCGTTTATCAGCAAAGACCGATAAGCTCGATAGCGTTTGCAGCACGTCATAAAATTGGACTATTAATGACTGGCAGAACGCATTCATCTGACCACGACAACGCGTCTCCAGTTATTAATAGTCCAATTTTTATGACGTGCTGCAAACGCTATTCAAGCTTATCGGTTTTTGCTGAAAGCTTAGGCTTCTAGGGCATTTTTTGTGCAGGAAAACAACCAATCCCTTTAAGCGCACGCCGGACAGTCCACACACTAGCTTCAAAATTAATACTTTGCGCTGTCTCTTTTGTTGTTTTTGCTTTCCCGGTCATTAAGGAACGTGCCAGAAGCTTCGCTTCGCTACTCTTTATCTTCTTTGATCGGGCCATTTTTGCAATACTGAATGGCCAAATTTTTAAATTTCTTCACTTTCTTCACTTGCGATTCGGAGAGTTTAGGTTGCTTTGCAACATCCCGTGTAGACTTGCCCAGTTGAAGCAGCTTTTCTACCTCCGCAATCATTTTGTTGTTACGCGGCTTCATTTTTTAAACAAACGTTAATATTTCCACTTTTCGCCAGCGAACTAGGACAAACTGATCATAGCTGGAATAGCAAATACCAAGTCAACCCCTTATCTTAGTAAAATACCGAATAACGGTATTTAAACGCCGCTCCTACTTTATCCAACTGCAAAAAATTTTTAATGAGTGCAAAAGTGAATACTGTACCTATCCTTACTTAAAGACGAATTTTGTTAAATGCATTTGTTGTTGTTTTTATTTATTAATTAATATTTGCTCCAAAAACAATGGCAATGCTAATAACCTGGTTGATTTCTGTCATATTATAACACTACGTTTTGTGTATGACATAACTTGCAAAATTGATTCTTAGTGTTCACTTTTGCTCCATAGTGTATAAACAATGTATATTTTTTTGTAACATATCCAATTTGTATTGTATGTATGAATGTTTTTGCGCCTTTTCGCTGATATGAATGAAAAAGTTGAATGAATTATTTATTGTTGCTAAAAGCATACGATAAGCAGTCGCACTCATACACACGTACCAGGGATGAGTATGTATTATGTCTAAAAAATATCAAAGTAAACATTTATTCAGGAGTAGATTTGTTTTTGTAGCATGCGAAATCCGCACATTTATTTTGTATGTTTACTACATACTCAGTCAGCGGTACAGCTCGTTAATCTTAGGCTAGCGCTGAGTTATTTTTGATAGCGTATAGGTACATGGATATTTCTCGCCTACTTATTTCCGCAAGTAAACTTAAATGAGTTACTACTTATATAATACATATATACGGAAAAATTGGATAAATGCAAACAAATCCGGAAACACGAGGGCTGCCGTTTATATTATTAACTCACTTGAGATTTTCTAATCGAGTACAATCGGTCTTTGAAAAAAATGGGTAAATAAAAACAAAAACACATAGAAGGCAGGGAAAAGAGGAAGGTGAAAAGGAAGACAAAAAAAAGAAAAGGAAAGGAAGGACAAACCCAAAAAAACAAAATAAAATAAATCAGCGGTGCCGAACACTTTATACATTTCATGAATGAAGCTGAGGAATAATTTCATCCCATCTGTAATATCCGCATAATCGGCTGTACAAGGTATGTCATATATAGAGACATATGTACATAAACGACATTTTCGATATACATCAAATATATAATAAGATCGGTAGTACTCACCAAAGTTACACATTTCCTGTTGTTTGCATGAGATGGCTATGACCATGAGTCACTTATCTGAACAATAGTATTTGAAGAAATCTAAAGCTTCAAGATATTAAAGCGAGAAAAATATGACGAAAAGTTCGGTTATCTAAACAATCGGTTTGTATGGGATACATGCAATACATACGACCGATTTGTAAAATTCTTTCTAACACCAATGAAAACTATATACGTTAGCATTTGGTGAAATTGATATCATCGGCCTAAACACCCGCGCTGTTAGTTCTGCTTACTCCAAGCTGGAATAGAAGCGGTAAGGATGGGTTTGATGGTGAATGAGGACAAAACGAAGTACCTGCTGTCATCGAGCAAAGAGTCAGCGCATATGCGCCTTGGCAACCACGCTACAGTTGGCAGCCATAATTTCGAAATAGTAAAAGACTTCGTTTATTTGGGAACCAGCATCAACACTAGCAACAACATCAGCACTGAAATCCAGCGAATAATCAATCTTGCCAATAAATGCTACTTTGGACTAGGTAGGCAATTGAAAAGTAAAGTCCTCTCTCGGCGAACGAAAATCACACTCTACAAGTCACTATCGTACCCGTCCTGCTATATGGGCAGAAGCATGGACCATGACAACAGCAGATGAAGCGGCTCTGAGAGTGTTCGAGAGAAAAGTTCTTAGAAAGATTATGGAACTCTACGTGTTGGCGATGGCGAGTACCGAAGAAGACTTAATGATGAGCTGTGCGAGCTATACGCAGACATCAACATAGTCAAGCGAATTAAAACGCAGCGGCTGCGCTGGCTAGGCCATGTTATGCGAATTGAAGATGATGATCCGGCCAAGAAATTGTTTCTCTCGAACCCGCCTATGGAAGCAAAGGTAGAGGGCGGCCCCCACTCCGTTGGAAGGACCAGGTGGAAAACCATTTAAACTCCCTTGGTGTGACCAATTGGCGCCGGTTGGTGGAGCGAAAGAGCGACTGGCGCACCTTGTTGGACGGCCATAAACCGTTTTAGCGCGTTAAGCGCCACGCCATTAAGTAAGTAAGTAAGTTGCTGTTAATATGGCGAATAAATAACGAAAAACCCTCTTATCCGAACAATCGGCTGCTCTCAAACGTTTACAAAAAACAAAATGTAAGGCGCGATAACCTGCGAAGAATTTTCAACAGAGTTTCTCTTCCAATTTGCGTCGTGCTCATTTTATTTTTCCTACAAATTGCTGGAACGGGACCAACCTGTTTTATGCCGACTACCGAACGACATCTGAAAGGCAGATGAGGTTTTCATTGAAAACTTAGAAACTTTATTCTAATTGAAAAAAACTTGTTGCTAAATGTTGATGTTGCGTGGGGCGTGAACCCAGGATCCTCGTGTGGTAGGTAGATCACGCTACCATCACATCATGGTCGGCCGATGTGTAAGCTCGTGGTGACATGGGAAGCTTTCACCGTTAAATAAGAACAAATGGCTAAGACCTTATTATATGAAAAATTGGTCCCATACGGTC
>JARSSU010004933.1:0-25130 GCA_029619165.1 Eurosta solidaginis
CAATATTATATGTTTGTTTTGAGTGCTAAGCGACGCAAATATCTGGCGAAAACGAAAAACACGTAAACTCCTTTTCGTCACTTAATATATTTTTTATTATATTATAAAAACAATAATACTTTCCAATACAAAATTGTTTCGGCACTCGCGTGGTGCCATCCTCAGTTGGTAGTGTTCAACTAAACATTGTCTAATACATATATGAAAAATGGCCTTTATTACAGTACTTCACAATAACACTTATACTTTGCTACTCGCTGGCTAATAACCAAACTTATTGATAACTCAAATTAAACTCTACTATTGGCCGCCAGATCGCGTGCTTAATCAATAACTCATTGATTGCTCAACTCAAACTGAATTACAGCGCCTCTTCATCTGTTGCCTTTTATACCCTTTGGTTTCCTCGTTCGCATGTTTCCAGAATGTACTAGCATTGTCCATGAGCTCTCAAACTTCTCAGCTATAACTAAAATTGCACAATTTTATACATCTTTTAGGCGCTTCCAGAATCTACTAGTCCAGTAGCTCTCAAACTTCTCAGATATATGCATGTGTTTGCGCATTGACTCTCCACTGCTCGTATTCGTACATGGTACATATGTGTAGACGCAATTATTTATTCGTTTATGTAGATACATAAAGATTGAATTATTGATGGGAATGTTTGTAGTTTACAGTCTCTCGCGCGCACATAGGCGTATAAGTAAATGCATCTGTGTGTGACATCTCTCTGGGCTGCCTTATATATGTGTATACTTGATTTGATTATTAACGTAAATACTGCTTGGCATGGCCTTAGCATCGCCTTAGTGATAGGATAACTTAGTGATGCTAATATCCGTGACAATACAATGGAAAATAAACGCTTCTGTGCGAGTTTTTCGACTTATACCGTGAATTACCAGCACTTTGGAAAATAGCGATTTTTATACAATTAGTGCCTTTTTTATACAATTAAAATACATGTTTCATTGTTGCGCTACTTTAAAAATGAATATTGCGCAGTGTTCTTGAGCCGTGTATGTCAAAATTTTCATTTGCACAAATTTCGTCGTTTTATATTTGCAAATGGTTTTTGTATCATGTATGGGCCGTATTATCATAGAAACAAAGGATATTTGAATTTAACGCATGCTTTGAAGTCGGCAGGCTTATAGCTTTGCGTGCTTGAGCTTTTGAAGCTTTCTCGGGAGAAAGCTCAAAAGCTCAAGCACGCAAAGCTATAAGCCTGCCGACTTCAAAGCATGCGTTAAATTCAAATATCCTTTGTTTCTATGATAATACGGCCCATACATGATACAAAAACCATTTGCAAATATAAAACGACGAAATTTGTGCAAATGAAAATTTTGACATACACGGCTCAAGAACACTGCGCAATATTCATTTTTAAAGTAGCGCAACAATGAAACATGTATTTTAATTGTATAAAAAAGGCACTAATTGTATAAAAAATCGCTATTTTCCAAAGTGCTGGTAATTCACGGTATAAGTCGAAAAACTCGCACAGAAGCGTTTATTTTCCATTGTATTGTCACGGATATTAGCATCACTAAGTTATCCTATCACTAAGGCGATGCTAAGGCCATGCCAAGCAGTATTTACGTTAATAATCAAATCAAGTATACACATATATAAGGCAGCCCAGAGAGATGTCACACACAGATGCATTTACTTATACGCCTATGTGCGCGCGAGAGACTGTAAACTACAAACATTCCCATCAATAATTCAATCTTTATGTATCTACATAAACGAATAAATAATTGCGTCTACACATATGTACCATGTACGAATACGAGCAGTGGAGAGTCAATGCGCAAACACATGCATATATCTGAGAAGTTTGAGAGCTACTGGACTAGTAGATTCTGGAAGCGCCTAAAAGATGTATAAAATTGTGCAATTTTAGTTATAGCTGAGAAGTTTGAGAGCTCATGGACAATGCTAGTACATTCTGGAAACATGCGAACGAGGAAACCAAAGGGTATAAAAGGCAACAGATGAAGAGGCGCTGTAATTCAGTTTGAGTTGAGCAATCAATGAGTTATTGATTAAGCACGCGATCTGGCGGCCAATAGTAGAGTTTAATTTGAGTTATCAATAAGTTTGGTTATTAAGCCAGCGAGTAGCAAAGTATAAGTGTTATTGTGAAGTACTGTAATAAAGGCCATTTTTCATATATGTATTAGACAATGTTTAGTTGAACACTACCAACTGAGGATGGCACCACGCGAGTGCCGAAACAATTTTGTATTGGAAAGTATTATTGTTTTTATAATATAATAAAAAATATATTAAGTGACGAAAAGGAGTTTACGTGTTTTTCGTTTTCGCCAGATATTTGCGTCGCTTAGCACTCAAAACAAACATATAATATTGGAGTTATTTATTCAACAGTTTAGCGATACGAACTTAGCAGAGAGTTGCAAATAAGAGGAGTTGCAGTAAAATCGTTACAGTATTTATAAATATATATTTTAGTTGCAAGGCCAGCTCAACTCATTGCAGCACTGCGCAATATTCATTTTTCAACTAGCGCAACAAATGAAACATGTGTTCTAATTGTATAAAAAATTATTATTTATTATTGTATTTATGTGAATTCCTGTTACAAGCTAGAGATGGTCCTTGCGCCTTCGATATTAACATTTTTAAGCGATAGTTACTGATGTTATATTATCAGGAACCAAAGGTAAACTGTGTAAGATTCACCACACACGAAGAAAAAAGCATGTGCAATATTTGCAGACATGCGTAAATAGCAAAATCGTTTTGATTTTAGCGCAGTTCTCTGCGCAAATAGCGCAACCAGTGCACACACCGGTCAAATCCTTGTGCAAATTGGTAATCGGCACAAGGGATACTTGAGCCGTGTAATTGGCGTATAAGACGCTAAAAAGCTTTAAAACGGTAAGCTCTTTCAAAGTGGTAAATTTGCAACTTTGGGGACGAAGAATAAATCAACGTTTTTCCGCAGTTGATACGAATTTGTGGACGTTAATACATGTGTGTGTACAAAGCTAAAAAAATATGGCGAATTTACGATCAACTGACGAATTTTTTTTACTAGGACATCCGTGCTCTCAAATTCTAGGAAGCAAATTACCATCGATTAAGCAAGTCTTATGTGTTTTTTTAGTCACAATAAAGTTCGTTTAACAACACATGAAAAAGCAGTGCTTGTCATACAACAAGTGTCAGTATTTTGGTCGAAAGAACGAATTCCTATTCGTAAAGAGTAAAATTGTGTTTCGAAAGTGAAAAAAATAGTTACAAAATGGAAAGGTCTTCTCAAAAATAACAAGTAAGGAAGGCTAAGTTCGGGTGTAGCCGAACATTACATACTCAGCTGTGAGCTTTGGAGACAAAATAAGGGAAAATCACCATGTATGAAAATGAACCTAGGGTAACCCTGGAATGTGTTTGTATGACATGGGTATCAAATGAAAGGTATTAAAGAGTATTTCAAAAGGGAGTTGGCCATAGTTCTATAGGTGGACGCCATTTCGGGATATCGCCATAAAGGTGGACCAGGGGTGACTCTAGAATACGTTTGTACGATATGGGTATCAAATGAAAGGTGATAATGAGTATATTAAAGGGAGTGGGCCTTAGTTCTATAGGTGGACGCCTTTTCCAGATATCGCCAAAAAGGTGGACCAGGGGTGACTCTAGAATGTGTTTGTACGATACGGGTATCAAATTAAAGGTGCTAATGAGTATTTTAAAAGAGAGTGGGCCTTAGTTCCATAGGTGGTCGCCGTTTCGAGATATCGCCATAAAGGTGGACCAGGGGTGACTCTAGAATGTGTTTTTTTATGATACGGGTATCAAATGAAAGGTGCTAATGAGTATTTTAAAAGAGAGTGGGCCTTAGTTCCATAGGTGGACGCCTTTTCGAGATATCGCCATAAAGGTGGACCAGGGGTGAGTCTAGAATGTGTTTTTACGATACGTGTATCAAATGAAAAGTGCTAATGAGTATTTTAAAAGAGAGTGGGCCTTAGTTCCATAGGTGGACGCCTTTTCGAGATATCGCCATAAAGGTGGACCAGGGGTGACTGTAGAATGTGTTTGTACGATACGGGTATCAACTGAAAGGTGCTAATGAGTATATTAAAAGGGAGTGGGCCTTAGTTCTAAAGGTGCCCGCCTGTTCGAGATACCGCCATAAAGGTGGACCAGGGTGACTCTAGAATGTTTTTGTACGATATGGGTATCAAATGAAAGGTGCTAATGAGTATTTTTAAAGAGAGTGGGCCTTAGTTCCATAGGTGGACGCCTTTTCGAGACATCGCCATAAAGGTGGACCAGGGGTGACTCTAGAATGTGTTTTTTTACGATACGGGTATCAAATGGAAGGTGCTAATGAGTATTTTAAAGAGAGTGGGCCTTAGTTCCATAGGTGGACGCCTTTCGAGATATCGCCATAAAGGTGGACCAGGGGTGACTGTAGAATGTGTTTGTACGATACGGGTATCAACTGAAAGGTGCTAATGAGTATATTAAAAGGGAGTGGGCCTTAGTTCTAAAGGTGCCCGCCTGTTCGAGATACCGCCATAAAGGTGGACCAGGGTGACTCTAGAATGTTTTTGTACGATATGGGTATCAAATGAAAGGTGCTAATGAGTATTTTTAAAGAGAGTGGGCCTTAGTTCCATAGGTGGACGCCTTTTCGAGACATCGCCATAAAGGTGGACCAGGGGTGACTCTAGAATGCGTTTTTTTACGATACGGGTATCAAATGGAAGGTGCTAATGAGTATTTTAAAAGAGAGTGGGCCTTAGTTCCATAGGTGGACGCCTTTTCGAGATATCGCCATAAAGGTGGACCAGGGGTGACTCTAGAATGTGTTTGTACGATATGGGTATCAAATGAAAGGTGTTAATAAGTGTTTTAAAAGGGAGTGGCCCCTAGTTGTATATGTGAAGGCGTTTTCGAGATATCGACCAAAATGTGGACCAGGGTGACCCAGAACATCATCTGTCGGATACCGCTATTTATTTATATATGTAATACCACAAGCAGTATTCCTGCCAGATGCCAAGGGCTTTTGATTTCGACCTGTAGAACTTTTTCATTTTATTCTACTTAATATGAAAAGGGGTCACACCAATTTTACAAGGTTTTTCTCTAAAGTTATATTTTGCGTCAATAAACCAATCCAATTACCATGTTTCATCCCTTTTTTCGTATTTGGTATAGAATTATGGCACTTTTTTAATTTTTCGTAATTTTCGATATCGAAAAAGTGGGCGTGGTCATAGTCGGATTTCGGCCGTTTTTTACACCAAGATAAAGTAAGCTCAGATAAGTACGTGAACTAAGTTTGGTAAAGATATATCGATTTTCGCCCAAGTTATCGTGTTAACGAGCGGAAGGACAGACGGTCGACTGTGTTTTAAAAACTGGGCGTGGCTTCCACCGATTTCGCCCATTTTCACAGAAAACTGTTATCGTCATAGAACTATGCCCCTGCCAAATTTCACAAGGATTGGTAAGTTCTTGTTCTACTTATGGCATTAAAAGTATTCTAGACAAATTAAATGAAAAAGGGCGGAGCCACGCCCATTTTGAAATTTCTTTTATTTTTGTATTTTGTTGCACCATATCATTACTGGGGTTGAATGTTGACATAATTTACTTATATACTGTAAAGATATTAATTTTTTGTTATAATTTGACTTAAAGAAGAAGGGAAAGGGACAGGAAATGAAAGGAGAGGAGAGGAATGGAAATTAAAAGCAAGGAAATTAAGGAAACGAAAGGAAAGGAAAATAAATTTAAAGAAAAACAAGGAAAGGAAAAGAAATTTAAAGAAAAAAAGAAAGAAAAGGAAAGGAAAAGAAAGGAAAGGAAAAAAAAGAAAATTTAAAGAAAAAAAGGAAGGAAAAGAAATTTAAAGAAAACAAGTAAGGAAGGCTAAGTTCGGGCGTAACCGAACATTACATACTCAGTTGAGAACTGTGGAGACAAATTAAGGGAAAATCACCATGTTGTAAAAAGAACCTAGGGTAACCCTGGAATGTGTTTGTATGACATGTGTATCAAATGGAAGGTATTAAAGAGTATTTTAAGAGGAAGTGGACCATAGTTCTATAGATGGACGCCATTTAGGGATATGTCCATAAAGGTGGACCAGGCCTGACTCTAGAATTTGTTTGTACGATATGGGTATCAAAGGAAATGTGCTAATGATAATTTTAAAAGGGAGTGGGCCTAAGTTCTATAGGTGGACGCCTTTTCGAGATATCGCCATAAACGTGGACCAGGGGTGACTCTAGAATTTTTTTGTACTATATGGGTATCAAACGAAAGGTGTTAATAGTGTTTTAAAAGGGAGTGGGCCTTAGTTCTATGGGTGGACGACTTTTCGGGATATCGCCATAAACGTGGACCAGGGGTGACTCTAGAATTTTTTTGTACGATATGGGTATCAAATGAAAGGTGTTAATGAGTATTTTAAAAGGGCGTGGGCCTTAGTTCTATAGGTGGACGCCTTTTCGAGATATCGCCGTAAAGATGGACCAGGGGTGACTCTAGAATTTGTTTGTACGATATGGGTATCAAATGAAAGGTGTTAATAAGTGTTTTAAAAGGGAGTGGGGCCTTAGTTCTATGGATGGACACCTTTTCGAGATATCACCATAAACGTGGACCAGGGGTGACTTTAGAATTTGTTTGTACGATATGGGTATTAATGAGGGTTTTAAAAGGGATTGGCCCTTAGTTGTATATGTGAAGGCGTTTTCGAGATATCGACCAAAATGTGGACCAGGGTGATCCAGGACATCATCTGTCGGGTACCGCTAATTTATTTATATATGTAATACCACGAACAGTATTCCTTCCAAGATTCCAAGGGCTTTTGATTTCGCCCTGCAAAACTTTTTCATTTTCTTCTACTTAATATGGTAGGTGTCACACCCATTTTACCAAGTTTTTTTCTAAAGTTATATTTTGCGTCAATAGACCAATACAATTACCATGTTTCATCCCTTTTTCGTATTTGGTATATAATTATGGCATTTTTTTCATTTTTCGTAATTTTCGATATCGAAAAAGTGGGCGTGGTCATAGTCGGATTTCGGCCATTTTTTACACCAATACAAAGTGAGTTCAGATAAGTACGTGAATTGAGTTTAAGAAGATATATCGATTTTGCTCAAGTTATCGTGTTAACGGCCGAGCGGAAGGACAGACGGTCGACTGTGTATAAAAACTGGACGTGGCTTTAACCGATTTCGCCCTTTTCACAAAAAACTGTTACCATCCTAGAATCTAAGCCTCTACCAAATTTCGCACGGATTGGTAAATTTTTGTTCGACTTATGGCATTAAAGGTATCCTAGACAAATTAAATGAAAAAGGGCGGAGCCACGCCCATTTTGAAATTTTCTTTTATTTTTGTATTTTGTTGCACCATATCATTACTGGAGTTGAATGTTGACATAATTTACTTATATACTGTAAAGATATTAACTTTTCTTTTAAAATTTTAATTTAAAAAAATTTTTTTTAAAAAGTGGGAGTGGTCGTACTCCGATTTTGCTTATTATTATTAAGCAGACACATAGTAATAAGAGTAAAGTTCCTGCCAAATTTCATCATGATATCTTCAACGACTGCCAAATTACAGCTTGCAAAACTTCTAAATTACCTTCTTTTAAAAGTGGGCGGTACCACGCCCATTGTCCAAGATGTTACTAATTTCTATTCTGCGTCGTAAGTTCAACTCACCTACCAAGTTGCATCGCTTAATCCGTATTTGGTAATGAATTATCGCACTTTTTCGATTTTTCGAAATTTTCGATATCGAAAAAGTGGGCGTGGTTATTGTCCGATATCGTTCATTTTAAATAGCGATCTGAGATGAGTGCCTAGGAAACCTACATACCAAATTTTATCAAGATACCTGAAAATTTACTCAAGTTATCGTGTTAACGGGCAGACGTACGGACGGACATGGCTCAATCGAATTTTTTTCGATTCTGATGATTTTGATATATGGTCTATATCTATCTCGATTCCTTTATACCTGTACAACCAACTGTTATCCAATCAAAGTTAATATACTCTGTGAGCTCTGCTCAACTGAGTATAAAAAGGAAATAAAAGGAAAGGAAAGGAAAGGCAAAGAAAGAAAAGGAAAGCAAAGGAAAGGAAAGAAAATAAAAAAAAAGAAAAGGAAAGGAAACGAAGCGAAAAGAAGGGAAAGGAAAGAAAAGTAAAGGAAAGGAAAGGAAAAAAGAGAAAGGAAGGGAAAGGAAAAGAAAGAAAGGGATAGGAAAGAAACGAAAGGAGAGGAATGGAAATTAAAGGAAACGAAAGGAAAGGAAAGGAAAGGAAAAGAAAATTAAAGAAAAAAGGAAAAGAAATTTAAAGAAAGAAAAGGAAAGAAAGGTAAGGTAAGGAAAGGAGAGGAAAGGAAAGAAAAGGAAATATAAGGGAAGGAAATGAAAGGAAAGGAAAGGAAAGGAAAGGAAAGGAAAGGAAAGGAAGGGAAAGAAAGGAAAGGAAAAGAAAAGAAAGGAAAGGAAAGTAAAGGAAAGGAAAGGAAAGGAAAGGAAAGGAAAGGAAAATAAAGTAAAGGAGAGGAAAGGAAAGATTGCTTATAGGGGTGTTATTGACATGGTATCCATTTGTCATCGAAAAGTCATACAGATGCTATCAAAAAGTTATGGATTACTTGCGAAAATTTTTGATTTTTTTATCAAAAATTATCGTTTTTTTATCAAAAGTTATCGATTATTTATAGAAAAGTTATAGTTATATTACGAAAAATGTATGCATTTTTATCGTTGAGCTACCAGTTTTTTATCGTCATGTTAACGATTCGGTATCGAAATGTTATCGATTTTTTTGCAACAAGTTATGGATTTTATATCAGAAAATTGGCGACTTCTTTTCATACTACCGATATGCTATCGGTGTTTTATCGATTTGCTCACAGCAACTCATCGATTTGTTATTATACAGATACTGATAACCTTCAATGTAAAATCAATGGTACATCTGTACAAGTTTCTGGTAGAGTTTCCTCTGCTCTATGTAGTTTATTTATAAATATTACTTTTCTAGATGAACATGGCCCTCGCTTTTGTTTTTGGTAGTAAATTAAGGCATTTTCATACAGTGTCCTTGTTCCAAAAATAAACGTCCTTCACCTTCACGTCGAGTGACTTTGATTTCATAAAACAAACTGTGAACCACTTTTTATTCGTACTCCAAGCAAATAACATCGAATACATAAATTCTATTATCCTCATTGTAAACGCATACTACGTCTAAAAGGTGGTGTTTTACTTTGACCTTCTGCTGGCGTTGTGTACCATTGTTCAAACAAAAATGGAATACTAGACTTTAAAGAAGTTACGAACGTTAAAAAGTTCAAACGACTTACGACTTCGCAATTCGACTGTCACATTTTCTCTCTAATAGCACCAATCCAATCAATGGGAGCATATCCTTATAGCGCTCGGTAACGTCGCTGATGAAGTAATTAAATCCTGGCGACGAGAAAAATACTTGCAACTCCGGTACCTTTTGTAGGTCCAATCTACCTTGCAAAATAAAGAAAGGGACAGCCTATGAAAACCTACATAATATTGTTAATAATTCTTTTTATTTATCTCAAAAATGGAATAGAGCTACTTCAATTCTAGCACAAAGTAGAACGAAAGTCTTGGGTAAAGTGCGACCTATAATCAAAGCTTTTTCGGCTACAAAAGCTCGGTTTATCTTGCATTTTTTCTAGGGAAAACAAACTGCAAAAGTTGTGGGGAGTGTGACAGCTCTATTCCTCATTTACATGAACCCAATGTGCTAAGGTACTATATAAACATTAATTTATTTCTCCAATAATCAAATAACTTTTGTCGCCAAAAAGTCGCGAAATTTAAAATTCTCATAAATTTTCTGGTTTCATAATGATTTCTTTAATTTCTTATATACACAGATATTTATATAGTCTTCTTGTCGCATATTATTAATTCAACATTCAATTAAATTTAAACTGCATACATACTTTTATCCAACCGACTTTAAATTCCTATAGTCAGCTCGCATACATTATATACAAACTTGCCGAAAACTCATAGGAGAGATATTGCGTCGAAATTAGGTCGCCAAAAATTGTGTCCCGAAAACTACGTGCTGTCATTTTTTTGTTCGTTTACAATTATTTGTTGGCTGTTGCCAGATCTGCTTTAAGATTTAACATATGTATACGTAGCTGCCGATACTCATTAATGCACGGTAAAAAATTTCAAGTCTATATATTAGGTCTGATGTACTAGAAATGTACATTACATATAAGCGTTTTTTTTTAGTTTCAATCCTCCAGATTCTAACACCTAGGATAAAAATATCACATATAAGCTTTGGTTCCGTTAAGAAACGCGTAAGGAGTATCGCACAATGACTTTAGCTAGGGTTACCAGATGCCCGAGATATGAATCGGGGACACTTCCAACAAAAAAGGTAATCAAATTTCAATAGTAAAAAGTCTCACCAAGTTTAATCTTCTAAACGCAGTCGAAGGCGGGCAATTGCACCCAGACAACTGCAAAAAAAATTCATAAAGGGTAAATAAATTTAACAATTCGCACAAACATGTTGTTTTTTACAGATAATTATTGATACATGCTTTTTTCCTACTTCTAATTTCAAGAATCTGGTGCTCTTTTTCTGTCAGCACTTCCCGACATATTTCTGGGAATTGCTGATTTTTTTCAAAAGTTCAGCATTCTCAGGAAGGCTTAAAATTTTTTGGAATTCGAGACATGTAAAATCTGAAAAAATTAATCTTCACTCGAAGGATGTGCCCAACATTTTCAACAGTCAAACGATTTCTTTCTTTTGTCCATTGCGAGCTCATTAAGGGGAAAATTCTTTCGCAGTTCGCATTGTGACATGGTATCGAATAGAAAAATTGAGCAATTTTGAGCACTTCCGAATATCCTTCGAGATCTTTATTAGCTGAACAAAACGCAGCCATTTTAGCGCTTGCAGATTTTTGTGAAAAAAAATCGTGATCATCGGGCTTGGATTCCAAACATTTTCTCAAATTTACTATTCGATCATGTAACAAAGAATCATTGATGGTCACTTTTTTTTCAAGCAAATAAAAGAGGCATGGTTCTACTTCACTATATTGTAAGTTTTGATCTGTTTTGAAATCCAACCATTTGAAAACTCTGAATTCCGAAAATCCTGACGTTCAAAGTTTCAGATATTCTAATGTTTCACAATAAAAAATATCGATTTTTGCCAAAAATTCGTCGCAAGCATGGTCCTTTCCATCTTTTCTTAATTGTGCAAAATTCTTCCTTACAGCTAATGGAATTAAATTCGATTTTTGTCGTTCATCCACTTTTGATAGGAGATCATCGTAAACTGAAATTATACCTAAAATGCTATCGTAAAAGCGGGGACATTTAGAGTATAAGCGGGGACGCTGGGACAAATCGTCGAAATCGAGGACAAATCTCCGAAAGTGGGGACGTCTGGCAACCATACTTTAGCTCAGATTTAAATATCTTTATTTTCATAGGACAATCTGAGCTGGGATACCTGTGTGAAACCACCGTCTCCAAACCGGACCAACATTTATATATGTATGACTTTCTCAGAGATTGGAAAAAATTTGTTATTTGTTTTATAAGGAATACCGTGATGTACATATATATGAATGTATTACCAACCCATTCTAGTTTTCATTCCACTGTAATTGTTGTTTTATCGGCCCGCCATAAATGTTTTCAAACGAAAACCCATTTACAAAATATAATTGAAATATATGTAGCCTTGTCGGTCCTGTAGCTTTATAGACCCGGTACGTTCCGGTGACAAGTACCATTAAGGTAATAGACCGACCATCTTGTGAACGATTTAATATGACCACATTGAATCTTCAAGTCAATGTCATCGAGCATATGTATTTCCCAAGGGCTTATAGAAGGAATATTGAACTGTGTGGTAGTTCTCGTCCACAAATCCGACATCAGTCCTCTGCAGTCCTCTTTTCATGCCTGTAGGGTTTTGTACTTGAGTTAAATATACTTTATTTTTGAAAATTATTTTGAATTATTTTATTTTGTATATTATTTCAAAATAAAAATTTTATTGATAGTTATTTTAAAAATTAAAAATGTGAAGATATTTAAATTAAGTAATAAACAAAGATTTATTAAAATATATAGTTATTACTATATAATGCCATACCTTTTGATACACAATTCTAGTATTCTAGGAGGCCACTAAATTCAACCTGCAAATCTCGGCGCAGAATTTAGGTCACTGGATTGCAAAAAATATTTCCAAACTTTAGCGCATTTAAGCCTAGCCGCAAACAGTTCGATCTTTTCTTTCAAGTTTTATATCAGTTTTGAACCTATACTTTGCGCGACGCAGTCCAGTGCTCTCTTAGTGAACCAGGACAGAAAGTGTTTTCAAAAACATTCAATGACTAAGATTTTGTGTTTTGTGTTTTAAATTTGAACTCTTTGTTTAAGAACCACTTTCAGATTTTTCATCGATTGTAAAATGAAGTGTTTAAAATTTCCTACAAAAAGGTACACAAAATTCATAAAACTAATAAATAACTTCAATTTCAACCCAATTTTTTTGTTGTGTACATACACATACATATCCGAATATTTGTGTTCTTCTGCACATTAATATTTGTTAATAAAATATAAGAAATTGAACCCCTCTGCTTGGGGGTGGATGACGGAAAAAACGATTTATCATAAAATCTAGTAACCTTGCCGCAAATAGAAATATAAAGCTAAATAGCATATATTCAAAAGAAAAATACGCGAATGTACTTATGAACAGAAATCCGTTTAAGTTTCTTAAGTGTCAAAATTTTCAACATCTTCTGAATTGGACGAAATTTTTCAAATTCTTTTATATTTTTGAAGGCAAAACAGACGTCAATATTTTTGTCTCTTAATGGTATAGCCAAGAAAAAAAATAGTAAGACGATGGAAAAGTTTATTTACAAACCAAAGCGTTCGAACATACAGACATACATATTTAACAACATTTCAACATATGTACATTAGGGTGTAGCGGAAAAATAAAAGTTTGCCGTACTTCCTCAACATAAAACACAATTTTTCACTGATTGCATTTTTGCTTTTAATATCTTAAAGATAGCATACTTAGATTAAATAAAGTTAAATAGTTTCTGCGAAGCAAAGTTAAGGATATACATACACCAGTATTGAATATGGTTAGTGATAAAACGATAGGAGTACTGAGTGAGTAGCATCGATAATTTTCCGAAAAATACTCGAGTATTTTGTACTCGTACGAAAGCGGTCTCATCGCATTCTATTTAGTTAATATCTCCACAAAACGTTTATTGCCATAAAAATTACTTGATTTGATTTACCTCAGAGAAGATTTAAGCCGAGCTTTTCTTTCAATTAGCGTCGCACTATTCTTAATTTCCTTTACAAATTGCGGGGACGAGACACTGTCAGATAGATAAACTTTTACCGAGAAGCTCTCCATGGCAGACATACACTCGGATAGCAAATTTTGTGTAGCCTCTTACGGAACATGGTATTTTGAATATATTTAGTTTATTTAATAATTTGGGAAAAATTTAAACAACGTGACATCAGCACGGACAAGGCGACAGCTGTTTCGATTATACCTTGTAAATCTCTTCAAAGCCTTTTCTCCCGGGAGTGGGATTTGAACCCGCACTCTTACGATGGTTGAAGTGTTACAAACGCATGCAGCCACGTCTTGCCTTAGTTGTTGTAAACTTTATCCCAATTGCCTTCTTTGCATATTTTATTATTTTTGTACACTAAATACTTTGTATGTAATTATGTGTTAAAGTTATGCTTGTAAGTAAGGCGGTTTCAAAGAAATTGGTATTGTTGCTTTTGTTCTATTTATAGAACTACAAAGAATTAACCAATGCTGTCTATTTGTATGAATTAAGCGGGGGTTGCCCTTATTGCTTTAAATGTATGAAAACATGTATTTGAAGCCATTTTTAATTTATAATTTATTTATGCATGTATGTATGTACAACGTATAGCTAAACAAAAATTAGTGTAAATTGAAGAATTAAATTTTCTTCAGTGATAATTAAGCCATATGAACCATTGTGGATAAAACAAGTGTGATAACTTCTGCATAGACGTCAAAATTACAAATAGAATGGATGACTTGATTCTTAATTGACTATCGCTGTCTCATTCTATAACTCTTTCTATCAACCGCTGAAGATAGCTTGCCCTATACACCGCCATATTGAGCACCTTGTCAAAACGCTGCCAAAATGCTAAAAAGTAGCCATATTGAACATGTTGTTGTTGTTGTTGTTGTTGTAGCGATAAGGTTGCTCCCCGAAGGCTTTGGGGAGTGTTATCGATGTGATGGTCCTTTGCCGGATACAAATCCGGTACGCTCCGGTACCATAGCACCATTAAGGTGCTAGCCCGACCATCTCGGGAACGATTTATGTGGCCACATTGAACCTTCAGGCCATTCCCTCCCTCCCTACCCCCAAGTTCCATGAGGAGCTTGGGGTCGCCAGAGCCTCGTCTGTTAGTAAAACAGGATTCGCCGCGGATAGGTGAGGTTGACAATTGGGTTTGGAGAAGCTATATATTGCGCTGGCAACCTAAAAGGTTGCGCTACACAGCCCTTTGAATCTGGTATTTTAGTCGCCTCTTACGACAGGCATACCTACCGCGGGTATATTCTGATCCCCTAACCCGCTGGGGTCCATATTGAACATCCTGTCAGGCAGTTGATGGATAAGATATCACACTTGTTTTATCCACAATGATATGAACTACTTGTAAACAAAGCGCCATTGATAAATTCATTCACTAGAATGCACATTTGCTTGAAATGATTTATTTATGCCTGCTTACATTTGTTTTCAAATTTCATTGTTTTATTGTCAAAATATCTGTTTTACACAAATGTTAACAAAAATGCTTTTAATTACACAATTGCTTATATACTTGCCATCTTCATTTTAAACTTAAGCGCTAGAAAGTAGAATATAGGGTGTTTTTCTTTGTACTTGTAAATTTCTTGCCGTAATAAATATTAAAGAAAAAATGAATCACCATTACCAAAGTTGCCGCTATTAAAGACGTCGTGGATGCAATAGTTTCTAGTGCTACTACTGTTAAATCCCTAATTTCAACAACAATATGTGATCGAGAGTGATTTGGGAATGCCTCGCTACCATTTCTGTAGAACTATTTAAAGTTTAAGGACATCAGACTCCCAAGTCAAAGCAAAATATTTTCAACAGACAGAAGTATTTGGGTTTCGGCTCACGATTCAATTAGCAGCTATAGTTAATGTTGACGACATTATCTCATGTGACAACTGACCTTCATAATATCCAAGTGAACTTGCCTTGCCAAAGTGGCCACCACTCAACCTAACATAATCAAGCCTCCTACAATTAAAAGTGCTATTAAACTCATACTAGAAAGATCTCTAAGGTATTTTTTTTAATTCTTAGCACGACGGAGGCGTACAAGTAACATTAAACGCATCTGAAATTGCAGTTTAAATGATAAAGTGACTTAGTTTATGACGGCTTTGAATCTAGAGAATATACTATAAATCCATGTGTGGAAATAAATTGATGTATATTCGAACGATTTTCGGTCATCCCTTGTCAAATTTGGTTTTGAGACAAACCGGTTTCGGCGTTGTGCCATCATCAGTGTCGATTTTCGTTCTGATCTGTTGTTGTCGTTTGTCCTGTATTTATAGTTCGTAGGTACATGAGCAGGTATGGTCAAAATTGATGCCTGTGTATGTGCTGCGTATTCATTCAGAACCGAGGGTGGTTTACTAATCGATTTGTGTGGCTGACTGGGGTAGGTCAAAATGCGTGATTTTAGTCATTTGACCTTCTTTGCTGGTTTGTTGTTTTGGTGTGTTAATTGTTTTGTGGTTATTGTGTTTGTCTCTTGTACCTATGTGATTACTTTGTTTCTTGTAGACAAGTTTTGAAGGCTTCAATATTGTGTCAGAAATTGTGTTTATCTGCTCGTTTATTATTCTACCGTCGAATGTTTTCTGTTTGTAGATTTCCATGTTTTCGAGTACGTTGAGACGTCGGCCTTTTGCTTGTATGTGAAGAACCCTAACTGTTTTATTGATGTTTGCTGGGGAACATTCATTATCGACCATGTGATTCGCGAAGTTAGACTCGGGTATAATGTTTGGATTCCGTATTTTTTTGTTGTAATCTCGAACATGTTCTCTGAACGTCGTTCTTATTTGCCGTCCTGTTTGTCCTATGTAACTATGCTGGCATCCGAAGATGAGTTTGTATACGCCGTGTCTGCTAAACGGATCCTCTGAGTTAGTGTTAGTTCTTAGTTTTCGCCCTAGATTGTTCGATGTTTTGAATGCTGTGTTAATGTTGTATTTTTTAAAGATGTTTGCCAATTTATGTGTTGCTTTTCCAGTATATGTTATAGTCGTCCAGCTATTATTTTCCTTTTCATTATTTCTTTTTGGCTCCCCATTTGTCCTTCTGAGCTTATCTACTATTGCTTTTTTATATCCGTTGTTTGCAGCGATATTATATATGACCTCAAGTTCTCTCTTATATGCCTCTTGTGTAAGAGGTGTTCTTTCAAGTCTATGTACCAAGTGCCTCAATGCTGCATTTTTATGCTGTTGGGGGTGATTTGAGGTTTTGTGTATTATTGTGTCGGTGGCCGTTGACTTTCTACATATGTCATAGTTAAATCTTTTGGCTTCTTTATCAATATTTATCGTGAGGTCTAGATAGTTGATTCCTCCGTCTTTTTCGGTTTCCATTGTGAATTCTATATTTCCGTGCTGTTTGTTGAGGTACTCCGGTACAAGATCTTCGTTATTAGTAGTTAAAATGCATATTATGTCATCCACGTATCTAGGATAAAATGACACGCCTAATTTGGGTTTCATCTCCTGTGTGTACTTTTCTCCAGATTTTGCATGAACACTTCCATAAAAATTGCTGATGTGGGGCTTCCCATTCCAAGACCGTTTGTTTGTCTATATATTTTATTGTTGAATTGAAAATAGCTTTGACGTAAAGTGGTTCTTAGCGTATTTGTGATTTGCATACTTTTCACTTTGTTTTTTGTATTATGAACTATTTTTGAGCTAACTGTGTCCAAAGTCTCCGATAGTGGTATAGATGGGTATAAATCTTTTATGTCAAAAGATACCAATTTGCTGTTCCTCGTTAGCTCTACGGTGTCAAGTCTCTCTATTAGTTCTGTTGTGTTAGCTATTGCATATTCGTTCCTTAGCTCCAGAGTATCTTCCAATATCGTTTTTAAATATTTGGACAGTTTGTAACATGGTGCCGATTTAAAATTAATGATGGGCCTCATTGGCGTGTCCAGCTTGTGGATGTTTGGTAGCGCAATCAGTGGAGGATTTGGGATTTTGATGGATTGGATTTGATTTGTTTTGGATATATATTGCTCTTTTTCGATTAGCACAGTGGTGTTTCCTTTGTCCGCTTTCGTTGTGATTATATTGTTTTTCCTTTGTTTATGCCGTAGATTCTTTATTGTTTTTTCCTATGTATTCGATTTTGTCGTTCCTGTGCTTACATAGGACAACAGGACGGCAAATAAGAACGAGGTTCAGAGAACATGTTCGAGATAACAACAAAAAATTACGGAATTCAAACATTATACCCGAGTCTAACTTCGCGAATCACATGGTCGAGAATGAATGTTCCCCAGCAAACATCAATAAAACAGTTAGGGTTCTTCACATACAAACAAAAGGCCGACATCTCAACGTACTCGAAAACATGGAAATCTACAAACAGAAAACATTCGACGGTAGAATAATAAACGAGCAGTTAAACCAATTTCTGACACAATATTCGAGCCTTTAAAACTTGTTTACAAGAAACAAAGTAATCACACAGGTACAACAGACAAACACGCAACAACAAATAAGCACAAAAAAATTAACACACCAAAACAACAAACCAGCAAAGAAGGTCAAACGACTAAAATCACGCATTTTTACCTACCCCAGTCAGCCACACAAATCGATTAGTAAACCACCCTCGGTTCTGAATGAACACGCAGCACATACACAGGCATCAATTTTGACAATACCTGCTCATGTACCTACGAACTATAAATACAGGACAAATGACAACAACAGATCAGAACGAAAATCGACACTGATGATGGCACAACGCCGAAACCGGTTTGTCTCAAAACCAAATTTGACAAAGGATGACGGAAAATCGTTCCAGTATACATCATTTATCCACCCTGTCGGAAAATCAACAAAACAAGATAAGCAGAAATAAATTGGGTTGACTCGGGTGGATCATGAAACAAAGGCATTTCGCCCTTTTTGCCTTGGTGCTGATAGATTGATAGCTACGTGAAGCATGAAAGTCCGAAAAAGCAATATCAGACTTGCTTTTTGATGGACGCACCGTATCGAAGTATTATAGTGAGAAGAAATTCTCAGAGAGCTTTCGAAACCAATTAGCAAGGGGTTTGTATTGCACAAAGTACTATAATTTTGAATAAATTCTTGGGTAAACACTTCGGCTATAAAAAGTGAATTGCACTGGAACAAAGTGAGTAGGATTTAATGGTAGCTATTCGTATTGGAGCAACTTTTCATAATGTTCTACTAAAAAGGTAACTCGGTACATAAATGTATATATAACTGTGTATGCAAATATAAACGATGAGACTTATACATTTTTAAATACGTAAATGTTAGCTAAACTTTTTGCAAAATATTTGCATAATATGCTTACGAAATGCATTAAATAGTGTACTAAATTTTTAGAATATTAGCTTATTTTATTTCTTCGTTATGATATTTTGAAATTATGTGAATATATCGCGGTATTTTATTTCATTGGGCTGCTTTAAGATATTTTCACACAAGCTCAATGAAACTTTAAAACATTATCCTTAAGATCAAGTGGTTTTGCCTTTCCGAACGAAACGTTCGTTTTCAACAGTATGCTCTCATACTATGGGGCTTGACTTACCGAAACAAATTCGAACTACAACCTCATGTTGCGGCCATAGACTGCATTTTTAAATAATATTATGCTTTGTTCGACCAAACACAAAAAATCTATCAAGAACCAGTACTTATGGCTTAAATTTTTCTAGACCGGAAAATTGTCTCATTCCTAGAGGATGGAACTTTAATATGGTGAGCAGAGGGCACGAACCCAATCTTTGCTCAACCGTTTCATACAGCAGCTCCCTCTTCCTACTTTGGCATCAATAATCAGCCTTAATTTATGCATTTGATGCCAAAAAGGCAGTGTCCTGTAAGAACATTTGTGATGTGCTTACAGTTCTTTATTTTTAGTCATAAGACAAACTTTGTTAATGACATGCACATGATTCGGAGAGGTACATAATGGGTAGCCTTTCGTGCTCATTCTATATTCATACAACTAATTTTAGGGCTAGCTGGTCCACATTTCTATCAATATAAATATGTATATCCAAAACTTTTTGGTAAATCGAATTGGCCGATATTCTTTTCCGTGTCCCTAAAAATATCTAATTTAACCTAAAAGATCGGTCGTCGTTCTTGTTCTTGTTTCATTTTAGAATAAAAAAATTTGAAATAAGAACATAAAGTTTAATGAATAAGATCTGTTCAATATGCTATTTTATTCCTATTTTATTATTTTCGAAAAAAATGTATTGAAGAAAAAATTGTTATGAACTGTTATGCAAACTAAACCCATAATCGGTTTCAGAAATCTCCAAAAATTAGAGAAGTTCGTTGCATGAAAATATTGAATTTTGTATTTAGAATTTTTCCGAGTATGCAGTTTTGTAGCCTAATCTATTTTAACCTAACGAAAAACAAGTTATAAGTTTCTCGAAATCCGCATTGATTTTTCACTATATGTATTTTATATATTTTTTTGAATCCCTTCACGAAATAAATTATCATAAAATTTCTTCACCTCTAATGGTGTTGAAAGTCGTATGTTTAAAGAAAAACAAAACAAGTAAGGAAGGCTAAGTTCGGGTGTAACCGAACATTACATACTCAGCTGCCAAATTACAGCTTGCAAAACTTTTAGATTACCTTCTTTTAAAAGTGGGCGGTGCCACGCCCATTGTCCAAAATTTTACTAATTTTCTATTCTTCGTCATAAGGTCTTTGGTAATGAATTATCGCACTTTTTCAGTGTTTCGAAATTTTCGACATTGAAAAAGTGGGCGTGGTTATATTCCGATTGCATTCATTTTAAACAGCGATCTGAGACGCCTAGAACTTACATACCAAATTTCATTAAGATACCTCAAAATTTAATGAAGTTGTCGTGTTTATGGACAGAAGGACGGACGGACATGGCTAAATGAATTTCTTTCTTCGCCCAGATCATTTTGATATATAGAAGCCTATATCAATCTCGACTAGTTTATTCCGTTACTGGGTACCGTTACGCGAACAAAATTAATGCACTCTGTGAGCTCTGCTCGGCTGAGTATAAAAGTTTTGTTATTTAGCTTTTATTGCCCGCGAACCGTTAATGTAGAAATTATAAACAATCTTATTTTATTTGTTTATATTGCAAGGAATTTGCAAAAGCTGTATCAAAGATACATAAATATTGAAAAGAAAATAGTGCGAAACGCTTACGCAATTCAAAACCGCATTTCAACATTGAAATTAAGCAGGTTAATAGTTTGCCAAAACTATTCTCTTGTTATTCGTTTAAATAAAAAAAATAAATTACAATTTATAATATAAAATTTAAAGCAATAAAATACCGTTAATGCAGCAAATATTGAAGGTTTTTTCAAATGTGTGTTCCATTAAAAAAATTATGGTACAATTTCTATCTAAATACATACATATAAGAAGTGACTAGCTACACAATCATTCGATGTTAGCTTACGAGTTCCGGGGATCATTCTTGATACTACCATAACAACAAAAAGAGAAGGTAATGTTGTTGTTTTAACGACTAAGATCATTCCCGAAAGTTTGGGGTGTGTTATCGTTGTTTATGGTCCTTTGCCGGATCCGGTAACTAGTATCATTAGGGTACTAGCCCGTCCATCTCGGGAACGAAAGGTGGCCTCGTTGCACCTTCTAGGTTATACCCGCCATCCCACTCCTAGTTCGTGTAATATAAAGCTTTGCCTTGCGCTTAACTTTCCCTTGAATCCCAAAAGAAGGTAATCGATTTTTGAAGCGCCCATGTTTTGCTGTACATCAAACTTTCTATTCCCTCTGCATACAGCTTCAAGTTAGTAAGCTGTAGTGAAAATGGGAAAATAATGGCACATACTCTGTTCCCTGCACATGCAAGGTGCAGGATACTATGAAAAAAGATGTAACGGCTTCTCAATAACACCGAAAACGAAACATATGCCCCTTATACACTTTGCGTTACTTATTTTTACCAACTTCTGTTGCACTCTACGATTTTTAACTAAGTCACTTTGTGTCGAGTTCGTAGGTAATGGTACCCCTTTTGGCATCCAATGGGAAATATTCCACATAATGAACATACCAACTTACGAGAGAGCTGAAAAGAATCAACAGGGTGACATTATTTTCAGAAAAGAAAACACCGAACGTCTTCGGACAAGCTATGGACGATAGAACGGAAGATATTACGACTTGCTGTCATCGAAGAAAAATTCGGCGCATTCGCGCTTTGTCAGCCACTTCCCTGTTGACTGTGACTGTGACTTCAAAACTGTGAAGGACTTCGTCTACCTAGCAACCAGCATTAACAGCGAAAAAAAAATGTCAGCTAAGAAATCAAACTGAGAATAACTCTTGCCAACTCTCGTTTGCTAATCATACCTGTCCTGATGTAGGCCCGCATCATGGACGGTGTCCAGAGAGATTAGATGGCTCTTGAGTGTTCGAGAGAAAAGTCCCCCGAAGACTTATGGTCATGTCCGTGATACCGACGGTTAGTATCGAAAAAGATAAAATGATGAGCTATGTGATATTTACGCATATATGAAGATGATGCAGCGAATAAAAAATGCCGGCGAGGTCATGTTATGCGAATGGACGTAGACGAAGAAGTTGAGACCTCCTCTGAGTAGGGAGAGGCAAGTGGAGGAAGACTTGGTGCTCTCAATTGGCGTCAGTTATTGTGAAACAGGGAAAACTGACGTGACTTGTTACTTGTTAAAAAACGACAAAAACCGCTTAGGCGGTTAGGCGCCAATTAATGACGATTATGATGGCGACTGTAATTGCTTGCTCTGGGTTGTAATAATGGAGTACAATTGAATTGATATCTGGCTGTATTAAAGGAACCAGGGTAGCTATATTTTCAGACACATTAGGCTCATTTGCGATCATTGGTCAGCAGTGCCAACATCGAGTCAAGAACTTAAGTCACTTATCTATTAGTTATCAAAATTTTCGTAGTCTTCATGCCAGTTAACTGGAACATCGACTTTCAGTTAAGTGCAAGCCAAAAATGGTTCAGGGCTAACTAGATTCAGTCGCCATATCAACCAAACAAAGCCGCCACCCTGGCACATAAAGACGGATCTTTAAGAGCGAAACGATTATTCCACGAAACATTATGCATAACACAGCATAATTTGTCAATTCCTTATGGACGAATGGCGAATTTGCAGCCAATTTGCACATTGTGTCGATCTTAATATGCTCCATGGGATCTGTCTTACATCGGCATAGCTGCAGTGAATATATCACTTTATTTCCTCTGTCTCTCATCCGATCGCCTGGAAGTGTGTGTTGCCTGGTACAATCATTAAATGAGAATTTGCTTGTCAGCAATGCAAATTTTCAGTGGGGACAATGCATATTCTGCATATCTTGATGTCTACCTTCGTAATTTACTTGACTTAATCATTTATATGCGAGATAATACCGACAATGTTTCACATTGGCACGGTTTCTGCATTATCTTCATCAACTTTTAATACAAGTGTTAATTTTATTGCCTTTCTTTGTGCCAAAAAATATTGCAGACCATGTCTGCATCTGATTTTCAATTTAAGTGATTATACGATTTCATGTGTTTTGTGCAATATTCGCCCAAATAAGACAGATACTACATATACCCTGAAGGGAAGTCAGTAGCTAGTGACACAAGTTTCTGTTTCAGAACTAGACTTAAAGAGCCAAACAAGTACTAGTTTGTTAGTACCTAGATTTTCGCCAGTTGTAAAATAGACAGTTTGGTATTTATATTACATTTTTAATATATGTACATATATTTCCGAAAACGGCCTCTAACAAAAAAACAAGTAAGGGCGGGACTGTCTTCGCCTGTGCCGAATACTTCATACCTTTCATGAATAGGGCTGAACAACAATCTTATCCCGTTCGTAATCTCCAAATAATCGGATGTATAAGATAAGAAATATATAGTGAACAGATGTACATACCTAAACGATTTTTAAGATAAATATAAAATAAACAAGTAAGGAAGGCTAAGTTTGGGTGTAACCGAACATTACATACTCAGTTGAGAGCTGTGGAGACAAAAAATAAATAAAAAAAAATAAATGTAAGGCGCGATAACCTCCGAAGAGATCTAGGCCGAGCTTCTCTTCCAATTTGCGTCGTGCTCCTCTTGATTTTTCCCTACAAATTGGCCGGACGGGACCTACATGTTTTATGCCGACTCCGAACGGCATCTGCAAGGCAGATGAGTTTTCACTGAGAGCTTTTCATGGCAGAAATACAATCGGAGCGCTGCCGAGGGGCGACCCCGCTTAGAAATATTTTCTTCTAATTGAAAAATCTTATTTCTAAAATTTTGATGTTGCTTTGCCCGGGAGTTGAACCCAGGGCATACGGTGTGATAGGCGGAGCACGCTACCATCACACCACGGTGGCCGCCGTTGTGGAGACAAAATAAGGGAAAATCACCATGTAGTAAAAAGAACCTAGGGTAACCCTGAATGTATGACATGTGTATCAAATGGAAGGTATTAAAGTATTTTAAGAGGGAGTAGGCCATAGTTCTATAGATGGACACCATTTAGGGATATCGCCATAAAGGTGGACCAAGGGTGACTCTAGAATTTGTTTGTACAATATGGGTATCAAATGAAAGGTGTTAATGAGCATTTTAAAAGGGCGTTGGCCTTAGTTCTTTCGAGATATCGCCATAAAGGTGGACCAGGGGTGACTCTAGAATTTGTTTGTACGATATGGGTATCAAATGAAAGGTGTTAATGAGTATTTTAAAAGGAAGTGGGCCTTAGTTCTATAGGTGGACGCCTTTTCGAGATATCGCCATAAAGGTGGGCCAGGGGTGACTCTAGAATTTTTTTGTACGATATGGGTATCAAATTAAAGGTATTAATGAGGGTTTTAAAAGGGAGTGACCCTTACTTGTATATATGAAGGCGTTTTCGATATATCGACCAGGGTGATCCAGAACATCATCTGTCGGGTACCGCTAATTTATTATATATGTAATACCATGAACAGTATTCCTTCCAAGATTCCAACGGCTTTTGACTTTGCCCTGCAAAACTTTTTCATTTTCTTCTACTTAATATGGTAGGTGTCACAACCATTTTACAAAGTTTTTTTCTAAAGTTAAATTTTGCGTCAATAGACCAATACAATTACCATGTTTCATCCCTTTTTTCGTATTTGGTATATAATTATGGCATTGTTTTCATTTTTCGTAATTTTCGATATCGAAAAAGTGGGCGTGGTCATAGCCGGATTTCGGCCATTTTTTACACCAATACAAAGTGTGTTCAGATAAGTACGTGAACTGAGTTTAGTAAAGATATATCGATTTTTGCTCAAGTTATCGTGTTAACGGCCGAGCGGAAGGACAGACGGTCGACTGTGTATAAAAACTGGGCGTGGCTTCAACCGATTTCGCCCTTTTTCACAGAAAACAGTTATAGTCCTAGAATCTAAGCCTCTACCAAATTCGCAGGATTGGAAAATTTTGTTCGACTTATGGCATTAAAAGTATCCTAGACAAATTAAATGAAAAAGGGCGGAGCCACGCCCATTTTGAAATTTTCTTTTATTTTTGTAAAAGATATTAACTTTTCTTTTAAAATTTTACTTTAAAAAAATTTTTTTTAAAAGTGGGCGTGGTCGTTC
>JARSSU010004934.1:0-56431 GCA_029619165.1 Eurosta solidaginis
TCCTGGGCACTCATCTCATATCGCTATTTAAAATTAACGATATCGGACAATAACCACGCCCACTTTTTCGATATCGAAAATTTCGAAAATCCGAAAAAGTGCGATAATTCATTGCCAAAGACGGATAAAGCGATGGAACTTGGTAGGTGGGTTGAACTTATGACGCAGAATATAAAATTAGTAAAACTTTGGACAATGGGCGTGGCACCGCCCACTTTTAAAAGAAGGTAATTTAAAAGTTTTGCAAACTGTAGTTTGGCAGTCGTTGAAGATATCATGATGAAATTTGGCAGGAATGTTACCCCTATTACTGCATGTATGCTTAATAAAAATTAGCAAAATCGGAAAACAACCACGCCCACTTAAAAAAATTTTTTTTTAAAGTCAAATTTTAACAAAAAATTTAATATCTTTACAGTATATAAGTAAATTTTGTCAACATTCGACTCCAGTAATTACATGGTGCAATAAAATACAAAAATAAAAGAAAATTTCAAAATGGGCATGACTCCGTCCTTTTTCATTTAATTTGTCTAAGATACCTTTAATTCCATAAGCCGAACAAAAATTTACCAATCCTTGTGAAATTTGCTAGAGGTTTAGATTCTAGGACGGTAACTGTTTTCTGTGAAAAAGAGCGAAATCGGTTGAAGCCACGCCCAGTTTTTATGCACAGTCGACCGTCTGTCCTTCCGCTCGGCCGTTAACACGATAACTTGAGCAAAAATCGATATATCTTTACTAAACTCAGTTCACGTACTTATCTGAACTCACATTGTGTTGGTGTAAAAAATGGCCGAAATCCGACTATGACCACGCCCACTTCTTCGATATCGAAAGTTACGAAAAATGAAAAAAATGCCATAATTCTATACCAAATACGAAAAAAGGGATGAAACATGGTAATTGTATTGGTCTATTGACGCAAAATATAACTTTAGAAAAAAACTTTGCAAAATAGGTGTGACACCTACTATATTAAGTAGAAGAAAATGAAAAAGTTTTGCAGGGCAAAATCAAAAGCCCTTGGAATCTTGGCAGGAATACTGTTCGTGGTATGACATATAGAAATAAATTAGCGGTACCCGACAGATGATGTTCTGGGTCTCCCTGGTCCACATTTTGGTCAATATCTCGAAAATGCCTTCACATATACAACTAAGGGCTACTCCCTTTTAAAACCCTCATTTATACTTTTAATTTGATACCCATATCGTACAAACAAATTCTAGAGTCAGCCCTAGTCCAGCTTTATGGCGATATCCCGAAATGGCGTCCACCTATAGAACTAAGGCCCCTCCCTCTTAAAATACTCTTTAATACCTTCCATTTGGTACACATGTCATACAAACACATTCCAGGGTTACCCAGGTTCATTTTCCTACATGGTGATTTTCCCTCATTTTGTCTCCATAGCTATCAGCTGAGTATGTAATGTTCAGTTACACCCGAACTTAGCCTTCCTTACTTGTTTATTTTATATATATCTTAAAAAGCGTTTAGGTATGTACATCTGTTCACTATATATTTCATATCTTATACAGCCGATTATTTGGATATTACGAATGGGATAAGATTATTGGTGAGCCGCATTCATGAAAGGTATGAAGTCGTCGGCACAACCAAAGACAGTTCCGTCCTTACTTAATTTTTTTTTGGTGCCATGTAAAAATTTTTCTGGCCACGTTAGATCGTAAAATTATTTTATGAGACCGCCACATTTATTACTAACGTGTCACTTCCTGTGTTGTGAAAATCAATGCTAAGTTTATTAGGTTGCACAGAGCATGACACTTTTTTTTTCATATTGTACAGTAGAGGATCCCTTGCCTTTGGTTGGGAAGGGTAAGTGGGACTTAGGCTCGTTCGATTCAATGGAAAATGACCTCTGTTGTGCGTTTGTTGTTATGCTATAGACAAGGGGAATTTGAACCCTGCAAAAAAAGCGATTAGTCTAGGATGAATCCGGGATAAGTTGCAAAGGAGAATGCGACTATAATCAGTTTTGATCTCATTATATGTACCTACTGAAAATATTTCGTAAAAGAGCTACGAAAAAATTTCGTAGTCTTAATTTTCGTATACGAAATTTCGTTCATAATACGAATGAACTTTTGACAAATACACTAGATTTTACAAAACCTTTCGTAAAAAATACGAAGTGACTTTCGTCAGGAATATTTTTAGTATAATACGAGCGAATCATTTTATATAATGTGCAAAATACTTTCGTACAATGTACTAAAATTTTCGTAAAATATACTAAATTGCCGCCATTTTGCATATTTTTATCTTCACGTGTTATTGTGAAATGCTATGCGAAAATTTTACCAAAAAATACGATGACAGACGGAAGGTTTTAAGACCGGGGCAAACTCCTATAGGAACGAAAACGGCGACGACCTTGTAACTGATGGCCAGATAGTGCTTAGATTATGGAGGGAATACTTCTCTGCTCTCCTAAATGGAGGCAGCAATTCACCGCGCAGACATGAAGAACCCGATCCCGCAATCGATGATGATGGAATATATGTCCGCCCGCCCGATTATGACGAAGTTAGAATAGCAACAACCAGATTGAAAAACAACAAGGCCGTGGGCGCTGATGGATTGCCTGCGGAGCTATTCAAGTACGGCGGCGAGGAGTTGGTAAGGCGCATGCAGCAGCTTCTTACCAAAATATGGGCGGACGAGTGCAGGCCCGACGGTTGGAATCTATGTGTTCTTTGCCCAGTCCACAAGAAGGTGGATATTGCAAAATGCACCAACTATCGTGGAATCAGCCTTCTTAATATCGCACATAAGGTCCTTTCAAGTGTATTGTGCGAAAGATTGAAGCCCACCGTGAACCGGCTGATTGGACGTTATCAGTGCGGCTTCAGACCTGGTAAATCTACCATCGACCAGATTTTCATAATGCGCCAAATCTTGGAAAAAACCCGTGAAAAGAGAATCGACACACATCACCCCTTCGTCGTCTTTAAATCCGCCTTCGACAGCACGGAAAGGAGCTGCCTATATGCCGCTATGTCTGAATTTGGTTTCCCCGCAAAACTTATACGGCTGTCCAAAATGACGTTGAGCAACACCATCAGCCCAGTCAGAATTGGGAAGGACCTCTCCGAGCCGTTCGAAACTAAACGAGGTTTCAGACAGGGTGATCCCCTATCGTGCGATTTCTTTAATTTGATGCTGGAGAAAATTATATTAGCTGCAGAACTTAACCGCACTAGAACAATATACTATAAAAGCGTGCAACTACTGGCATTTGCTGATGATATTGATATCATCGGCCTAAACACCCGCGCCGTTAGTTCTGCTTACTCCAAACTGAAAAAAGAAGCGGTAAAGATGTGTTTGATGGTGAATGAGGACAAAACGAAGTACCTGCTGTCATCGAGCAAAGAGTCAGCGCATACGCGCCTTGGCAACCACGCTACTGTTGGCAGCCATAATTTCGAAATAGTAAAAGACTTCGTTTATTTGGGATAGCGTGCTCCGCCTACCACCCTCCTCCTTCTACTTCAAAACATGGGTGTCGACAGGAATAGCTTCTGAGCCGGAGCCACTATGCTAATGCTTAAGTAACCCTCATACAGCGCATCATCATCCATCTCATCTACCCTCGACACTGTACATGATTTTTAGCCATCGTTACTTACAAGTCGGACGAGCGACTTGTAGAGCGTGAGTTTGTTCCTCGAGAGAGAGACTTTTCTTTTCAATTGCCACTAAGACCAAAATAGCTCTTGTTGACAACAGTTATATCCCGTTTGATTTCGATACTGACTTTGTTTTCCCAGATAGACGAGGTTCTTCACAGCTTCGAATTCATATCCGTCAACAGTGAAGTGACTGACAAGACGCGAATACGCCGATTCTTTTCTTTGGTGGCAGCAGGTATTTCATAACTGTTTTGGGTTTTTTCGGCTTATTAATTAAGGATTCTTGGTTAGAAGTCGAGCTCAAGACCTATATTTTTTTTAAATATTTTTATAATTAAAAATTAGTTTTTTATTTGGAACAGAAAAAAGAAAATGTCAGACCCCTGCTTTAGCTGCGCAGATGAATCCATTTCGAAGTTTGCTAAGTCTTCATCGTCAGAACGGTTTAGGTCCACTGCGCTAGCTATTCAGCTAATATTTAATATAAGGACATTATTTACCGCAAGTTCAACATTTTTTTTCAGCAACTCCTTAGCGATATAGATCTGCTGCTAGAATTTTCTCGTCCATCATCTGGTTGGAAGAATTCGCACGATAGGGAGCCGCCTTGTCTGACACCTCGTTTAGTTTCGAATGAATCGAAGTAGTCCTTCCTAATTCCTACGGAGATGGTGGTGTTGCTCAACGTCATTTGTCAAAACTTATATAGCTTTTGCAAGAAACATAAATTTAGACATAGCAGCATACAAGCAACTCCTTTTAGCGCTGTTAAACTCAGATTTGCTGATTTGAAGAAGACAGCGTCGATGAGTGTCGGTTCTCCTATTTGGCGCGTCATGAAGATAGTAAATTTACCAGGTCTGAAGCGGCACTGATAAGGTGTAAGCAGTTCGTTGCCTTTGAGCTTCACTCTTTCGCACAAGACGCTAGATAGGACTTTGTACGCGATATTTAGCAGACTGATTCGGCGGCAATTGCCTCGGTTTGGGATCGCCTTCCTTGTAGATTGCATAGAGCACACTTCTCTCGAGAAATGGCTTTTCCAAACATTTCTACACTTACATGTTTGAACAGTTTAGCGTGTAGTCCGTCGTTATCCGGCGTCTTGTTATTCTTTACCCGGAATATTGGCATTCTTAGTTCGTCATACTCGGATAGTAGAACGTATGCTCTTGCAATCGGTTTGACTATCGCGTAAAGCCAGTGTACTACCTTTGGCGGGAGTTTGCAGCTACTAGCGGTGGTAGAAGTGCAAGGAAACTGAAGCATTTCTAGCTATATCCTCCTAATATGAGGGATGACTTCCTGTCCATAATAGGCCATAAATACTCAGCCCTATCAGAATCTACCCGTTTTATTTTGCCTGGATTGACAATCAGTCCATATAACGCAGCTCACCTTCAAGTAGCCCTGCAAAGCATTGCGCAGGTTTCTGACCAGGATTGTTAGTTCTCCGTAGGCAGCCACAGGCTTTTAGCTCTACTGAAAGCTCTTTTATTACCAAAAAAAAACCAGAGGAAAGACGAAATAAAACCAACCTAAGGCGTGTCGTAGTACATTTTTTCCTCTATGGTGGCCCCTGTGCACTCCGCTGCGACAGTTCTATTGTACAAAAGTTTGTTAATGAATTTTACCAGAGCCTCCCTCTCCGTCTTCGGAACAAATTACTTCGGCTCTTTCGATGGCCACAGGCAAGACATTGCTGAATGGGTTTTCGAGTCTAGAAAGGCACGTACAGCAAATTCTTTGTGCTCTAAGGACCATGACTTGAAATTATAGCCAATAGAGTTGGCTTGAAGAACATCTTAATAGGAGAAAAACTTGCAAGTGGATGAATTCAACAAAAAAGTTATTTTATTTTGACTGTATTTTTCTAAAAAAAAGGCTTTAAGAGCTCAACCCATTTTAAAAGGTCACCCTTAATTGTTTCACTACATGATCATATCATTAGATGCGGAACCAAGTATGTGCATTAGGGTGGGTCGATTTGTATGGGCGAAAGTTTACCGATATCGGGCCATCGATTTTTCGATAGATTTGTGCTCAGGAAAAAGTTCCAGTACGCACAACCAAAAAAATAATTTTCGAGCCTGCGAAATTTCATTTCTTTTTGGCTTTTTTCGACTTTGATTTTTAAGGTTTTTTTCATGACCTACTAAAAACATTTCATATGTATACCCTGTCCGACCCAAAAATGTCCGCTAAAAACCTTTGGCGATCAAAAAAGCTGTTATCGACAACGTTTTTTAGCGGACCTTTTTGGGTCAGACAGGGTTATACATGAAAATTTTACAATCAAATGAAAATTTTTTTAGTAGGTCATGAAAAAACCTTTAAATCAAAGTAAAAAAAGTCACAAAAATTGAAATTCGCAGGCTCGAAAATTATTTTTTTGGGTATGCGCAGTGGAACTTTTTTCCTGAAACCAAAATCCATCGAAAAATCGATGGCGCGATATCGGTAGTCTAATGTGCATCCTTCGTACTATGCCACACTGACATTTAATAATTACAAATAACAACTCTGATCATTTTTAGCTGCCATGTCTTCGACTCGACTAGATGGTGTGCAAATTACTTGGTATGTTCACACAAATTATATATGAATTAATTTAAACGTAACGCAAGCGAGAACGTACAGGTAATTAAAATTGGCAGATAATTGTTTATGTACAAGTATGGGAACTTTGAAAGTATGTACTACATACATATGTATTTATATATGTATGCATGTATGCATTCATATGCAAAAACGATATTTAATGTAAATTGAGTTAAATTTTTAAATTAGCAACAATTTGCATATGAATGTTAAATTAAATACTAAATGGATATGTGTACATACATATGTAAGTATATTTGTACATAAGGGTGGCCCAAATATATTTTTTCTGATATAGTGAACATATGATACAGGCGGCGAGTCGCGTTATGTGAAGTGATAAAATGAAAAATAAGCAAATCATAGAAAAAATTTGTTAATTTTATCACTTCACAGAACTTTAATCGCTTTTACCAAACTTTGCTATTTACATAAATTGGTGACACTGGAATGTATAAAATGACATCCGCCGGTTTAATGTATATGTGGAGATAGGATTTGTTCAGCCATTTTAATTAACATTAAACATTTTCTAAGTCCAAATTTTCGTAGATTTTGGTGCTCCTTGTTTTTTTTTAGTCAACTGCTTTTCCTTTTGTTTTTATACCTCTGGCTTTCTAAGGGATTTCAAACGATGTTATTGATTTGCTAATTTTATCATGGTGCCAGTGGCTCCCGATTTTTTCGTCAAATTTCTATGCATTTAGGTCCCTACCTTGCTTCACGTTTTTCATCATGGAAACACATTTTTTCCGTTTTTTGGAAAAAACTTAATACATTGTCATTGATCTTGTGCAATTAAAGCGGCTTTTAAATACAAATATTTATTTTTACTGCTCTTGTTATTCGAATTACACTACAGCAAAAAACTATGAAAATTGTATTAGTGGAGCTTAGGATAGCTTAAACTGGAGAGTGCGTGACGACCTCAAATAGACTGAAAGAGTTCGTAGTGCTTCCAGAAGTTTGCTTAGCAACCAAATTGAAAACCGCTATCAGAAACCAGAACCTTTGTTATAAAATGTCTCGATTCTGTAGGCAAATACTAGGAGTTTTCTAGAATGTATGCCACTTGCTGCTTCTGACAGCTGTATCACTCCTAGTAGCTGTAGTTTTAGTCGGAGCACAAAACGTGCTCGATCGTTTAATCATCCAACCCGCACTTCTTACATTCCTACATCTGCTATCACTGACCAAGCCTAATTTAAAGGCAAGTGACGCCAGAATGCAGTGTCCAGTTAGAATACCCGTTAGGGTCTACAGTCCTCTTTTTTTAAAGCTAGAAGTAAATTTGCTAATCTAAGGTTGTAGGTCGATAATTTGCAGCTCTCGCCTTCTTTTAATCTCGCCCAATCTGATTCGAACGTCTACGTTACAAGCTTCGAGCGATGCGCCATTTTTAACTAGCTCATCCGCCTTTTTCACATTTGTGGAGAATGTAATAGAAACCCCCAAAATAGACTACACTGTCTAACAGTGTAATGATCCGGCCATACACTTCGCGAAATAATTAATTAAAATGTTGTCTTTATATTCGTAACAGTCCATAGTTTCGCTGAAACTTCACCTGACTCAATATAATCACAAATCTCGTGAATTTGTGTTGTCCCGTAAAAACCTATGCTTATTCCGGGTTTTTCACACACGTACCTACCTATACAAATTTTTCAAAAGCATGTTTATATTTTTATTTAGACATGCATCACACAATGTATTGTAACGAATTTACTTGCAATTCCCCTTATTTGCGATCTTCTGCTGAGTTCGAATCACTAAACTGTTGAATAAATAACTCCAATATTTAATAATGCAAAATGGCCTTTATTAAAGTACTTCACAATAACACTCAAACTTTGCAACGAATAGCTTGCTTAATAACCAAACTGATTGATAGCTCAAATGAAACTCTACTATTCAAAATAATACTGCTCTTGCTCGCTAGATAGCGTCTTAATCGAAATCTCAAATCAAACTGAATTCCAGCGCCTCTACAATTGCCGCCTTTTATACTCTCGGATTTCAACGTTCGCATCTTCTAGGCGCTTCCAGAATCTACTAGTCCAGCAGCTCTCAAACTTCTCAGCTGTAACTACAATTGCATGATTTTATAGTTTTTCTCATTGCATACTTTCAGGAGTATCTCAGATATATGCATGTGTTTGTGCATTGACTCTCCGCTGCTCGTATACGTACATGGTACATATGTGTAGACGCAATTATTGTTTCGTTTATGTAGATACATAATGATTGATCTATGGATGTGAATTCACGTCACTGCTTAGCATCGGCTTAGAGACGATAGCATCGCTCAGTGCTGCGGTGTCGAAGGAATGTATTGACATCGAAATTCCTAAAAGATAGTAAGTGAACTTTATTGCCTTTTTGCTATGGATGGCAGTATGCCAGTACTATCCGTTAGAGCATATATAGTAGAGGTTTACGCCGATCACTTTATCGGCGGCGGCGGCGTGGGCGGCGCGCCAGCGTACACCGGTGTCCTTACTTTAAAAAGCTTGATTTATTTAAAAAAATTATATTTAAGATGTTTTGTTTGTATGTATTTAAGGAAATCAACGTGTTGGCCATTTCGGAAAGATTCGGGGTTTTTGCCTCAAGATCTCGCAGACCGTTCAAAAATGTTCAGGAGTAGCTCCTTGCGGAGGGATTGTCCCTCGTTCGCTTACTCCAGAGAGGCTTCGAACCTAACCCCGGTCTTTGGAATTGGTACTGCTGCGTTTTCTGAAAAGAAATAGAGATACATAAAATAGTCACACTTTTGACTGTATCCCTCGGGCAAAGCGTAATTTCACGTAGGGTTAACTCCTAATAATCGTCGCGAACGCAATTTCTTTAAATCATTTGTGTCTCCTTGGCGGTCACGCAAAAAGGCGACTCACGGTTCCTATTAATGGTATATTAATACTCATGACTCTCGTGGCACAGGGCGCCTCCAGTTGTTCGGCTGTTTTTAAGAGCTACAATTCCCGATGTGCGAACAGTAGCAATCCCGACCACCAGTCACTACCACGCCTCCAGATCCCTCACACCATATGCCAGCACAGAAGCTATAGGACTGCGACTTCCAACTCATACCTTCGTCGACGTCACTTTCCTAGAAGCTCTAGGTGTAGCTCCGAAGACTTTCCAACAAATGCTTTTGCCGCGCTATGCTGCCGAGTTACACCAGAGAAACACCGTGAAACGTTAGGGAGTGACTATTCGGCCAAAAATGCTGCCCTCGAAATCATAATCAGTTTAAGTGGATGCCATTGCGTAATGGGTGAAAATCGTATAATCCTCGGCGCATCTAATTAAAAGTTTACAAGGACCCTGGATACAATTTTTAAAATGTAGACCAAAGTTTGCAGACGTTTGTGTTCACAACATTGATTTCAATAGTCTTCGTTAAATCAAAACGATATTTTAAAATGAAAGTCGACCGATTTTAAGTTGAAAGATGTTAACTGCTGTTTTCCGGCCTTATGATATAAGAGCTCACTATGGATGACCGCGTAGCTTGAGTTTTCAGACTAGTTCGGCTGTCCACTAACGAAAAACGTGCGAAAAACGACCAAAATCGGCGGCGGCGTTTATCGGCGGCGTATATCTCTAATAGATAGGTACACTTCAAATAAGAATTTGAATATTTCACGTAAACATTTTACGCGTTTTTTCTTCGATGTCCAATTATACCAAGAGAAACACAAATACTTTTTTTGGACACACCCTAACATAACTGCATATAGATAAGTATCCAAATTTAGCTGTATCTATGTATTCACAATTGTTTATTCTCTCGCGCAATTAAAAGAAAATATTTATGATTCATTTATTATCGTTCTATCCTGCTCTCTTAGCTTCTTTGGCTAATCGCTAATGATGCATATCCGATGTATCATCCGTCACACTCAGTTTCCTTAAAGTCTTATTAAAATGCCAACAAATTGGTCACTAATCTTTGCCAACCGCGCCAAAGTCATCAGCTACACAAATTTATGTAGTTCATTTTATTTCGCAGTACACAAATATGTATGTATGTACATATCATGCATTAGAGTGGGCAACTACCTACATATTTAAAAAATTGTGTCCACAAAATTTCATATAAGTCCATACGTAATTTATTATTGTTATTATATATTTGGCCTTAAAATAAGTCTTAAGACTTACAAAAGAGATCACTAGCTGCTATGGCTATCAGCTAGGAGTGCAGGTTCAAATGCCACTCCCGGTAGAAAAGATTTTGAAGAGATTTACAAGGTATAATCGAAACAGCTGTCGCCTTGTCCGTCCTGATGTCAGGTTGTGTAAATTTTTCCCAAATTATTAAATAAGTTAATTGCTTGCTAATTAATATGTTTTACTAAGTTTGAAGGAGTGCGGGTTCAAATCCCACCCCCGGTAGAAAAGATTTGGAAGAGATTTACAAGGTATAATCGAAACAGCTGTCGCCTTGTCCGTCCTGATGTCAGGTTGTTTAAATTTTTCCCAAATTATTAAATAAGTTAATTTCAGTTAATTGCTTGCTAATTAATATGTTTTACCAAAGTTTGAACTTTAGCCACAACTTTTTGTTACTGCTAAAACGTGTTAGAATTTATTTTGATAACTGCTTTAACCATAATTTTTTCAATTGTTTCTACGGAAACCGTTGAAATTACATGATTAGAGTGGAGCTTTTCCCTTACCTTACTTTTATGATTGAATCACGCTTAGTAATGGACTGACAAGGCATGCGTAAACGTAGGTTTTTGAATTGCTTTGCGTTATATTTGCATTTTCTTTGCGTTACCTGTGTATTGCGAACATAGCTCTTAAGCCGCGGATGGTCAAAGTCAACTGTTGACGCAACGTAAGCACCAAACCGACGGAGAACACGAATGTGCTTGGGCCTTTTAGCATTGTTTTTAAATTTTAAGTGAAAACCAGTTTTGGCCAGAATTCACACAATTCAAGTTACTGTGTGCCAAAGTCAGAGATAGCTGATACTTGATAGACATTGTTACAGAAATGATTGAAATGATGAAATATAATATATATATAAATATAATATATAAATTCTCCGAAAAAAGTGTGTTATATCAGAAAACTTTCAGAATATTTTTCCCTGCCTGAAAATAATTTTATACTGTTGGTTAAGCTGGCAAGGGCTCTGCTTTTAGGAAATATTCATACATATATCTATGAAATATATCTTTGTTTAAAAATCAAATGTGAACAATCTCAAGAGTTAGCATGCAGTTACTTTTCTACATTCTTCAGCGGGTTTCACTGCATTATTTCAGTTATTATTGTGCTGGATTTCTACACGAATAACGAAACGAGTCCATGGGATCGATGGTAAATACAAGAACTGTAAGTAAAACACAAAAACTTTATTCAAAATATAAGAAAATCTCTTAGTTTAATCAAAACTTTAAAGCTTTGACCAAAGCTTGTCCAACTTTTGTAGTACTCAGGCTTTTAACTCCTAGAACTTCAGTAATTTAGGTACTATAGCTAAACATACATCAGTTGGTAAGAACTTTTTCTGAACTCAGAAATTGCGAAATTTTGGTTAAACATTCAGTAATATCTTCAAAATTTGGTTAGAGTGATCAAATCAGAAAGCCACAATAGTTCAGAAGGCGCATACATATGTACTTTCGAATTTCTACACAGACATGTATCGGTGGCTCTTCGATCTATTATAAAAGCGTATAATTACCGAAGTACGCTGATGATATTCATATTATTTGCTTTAACAAAGCGCGCCGTGAGTTCTGCCTTTTCTGGTTAGATAAAAAGGCGAAAACTTGGGTCTTGCGGTAAATGAGGACAAGACAAAGTACTTGCTGAAAGAAATGGCAGCCATGTCATGGTTCGACGAATATAAATTCTAGACTGCGAAGGAATTTAGTATATTTGGGAACCAGCATTAACAGCAAAAACAAATAAAAATGCCACCTTAGAAATCAATTACGCCCTACAAGTCGCTCATCATACCTGTGCTAGTGTATGGCGCAGAATCATTGACGGCGTCCTGTCCGTGATGCCGATGACGAGTATCGAAGGAGCTATAATGATGAGATGTATGAACTTTACGAAGATATGAAATGCAGCGAATAAAAAACCAAAAGGCTTCGCTGGCTAAGTCATGTTATGCGAATGGACGCTCCGAGTTTCAGTCTGCACCAGAAGCCGAGAAAGGGGCTTACTTCCACCCCGAAAGATAACGAAAGGAATGTCTGTATGCTAGCTTTTGTGATAAATTTTTCTATTCTAATGGGCTGACAAGACTCTGTATTTATTTTATCATGAATTTTAAAACCCCAATAACGCTTAAAATGTAATTGAAAAAACCTGAATAGCGTTGTTAGTTCATTTTAATAGCGCAGCAGTAATATTGCAGCTATGTAGAAAAAATTTCGTATTGAGGTACAAAATTAAGAAAACTGACACCCTAATGTGTAATATGTACTATGTGTATTTGTGTAGAGTATAATCAGTTGTTAATGGGTAGGCGTGTTTTGAGCTGCAATGTACATGGACGATTTTATTTTAACGCGATTCAAGCAGAAAGCAATTATGGGTTGAAGAGAAAACAAACAAATAAGAAAAAAAAACAGCAGCGAGCAAACCACTACATTGAATCAATTAGATGCCAGCAAAGAGAACAGTAAACATGAGGTGAGTGGTGATGATTACAGGCAATTAGGTTGAGCTTTGTTGTTGTGTCAAAGTGGTTATGGGTTTGTAACACATCCGCTTGCTGTATGACCAATGCCGTTGCATTGATCACATACTCTTTGCTGCTCACTCATTGGCATGCGCCATATTGGATTTGCTGCACTACCCTACTATGGGCCAAACAACCTGCTTAGCTGGCTAAATATCAATAAACAACGATTATGTATGGAATTTCTGTATTCCTAAAAGATAAAGGATCGGATCCTGGTAGCCATTTAATCTGTCCTTGAGTTTAGTGTTAGTCTTAATTTCCATATTTGATTGGAAAAAATTGTTTGAAATTCATGGATATGCTTAAGTCACGAAATTGGGGAGATTTGGGCGGAGTTGTTTACGAATTTCATTAGGCTAGATCGGATTGTTCCTAACGTTTTGACTGAAATTTAAACATTATCAGCACCTTCAAAGTTTCTAAAAGAGTCGTTTTTTTTAGCCAGAAAGGGAATGTTTCCATGGAATTAGCTATCAACTTTAAGTTATGCCAATATTTTTATTCGTTTAGTTAGTTTCAGAACTTTCATCGCACTGTCCAGTTTTAATGTTCTTTTAAATTTACCATGGTCGGGCGGGTTCGCAATAAGTGGGATCCTTCAAGCTGCGCAACCTATCGCGGGACCAGCCTTCTTAATATCGCATATAAGTTCCTGTAAATCGTATTGTGAGAAAGATCGAAGCCCACTGTGAACCGGCGGATTGAACCTTTTCAGTACCGCTTCAGACCTGGAAAATCTGCCATCATCACTCACCTGATGCCTTGCTGGTGGACGCCATGCTGAAAAAAATGTATAAAAGGTCAGTAAATGTTCAAATACTATCCAGAATAATTAACTTAGCTGAATCTTGCACACAACTTTTTTATCACGATTTCTCTTTGACCTTTTCGTAAATTTCGACATTTTATTACCAGATATATCACCTTTTCTCAAATTGAATAAATTCTTAACAAGTGTTGTTAAAACCATGTTATTGAATCACTCGAAAATCTCGATTTCAAAAACGGCAAACTGGCAGTGTTCGGGGAAAAAGTTCTTCGAACGAATTACGAAGCTCTACGCATTGGCGAGAGCAAGTACTGAAGAAGATTTAATAATTAGCTGTTCCCGGTCACAAGAATATTATCGGCAATAAAAAAGCGAGTGAACTGGCAAAGGCCGGTGCATCGTTAGACACCTCTGAGGCAGTCACGGTGCACTGGCCACTTTCTTAACCAAAGAGTTATATTCTTATCAATCTCAAGAAAACCGCATTTCGTAATTGGTACTCTACGGATAGAGTGATTCTTCGCTGGATTTCAAAGCTGATGTTGTAGTAATGCTGGTCCCAAATAAACAAAGTCCTTTACTATTTTGAAATTATGGTTTCCACAGTGGCATTATTGCTAAAAGGTGAATGAGCTGACTTTTTGCTTGATGACAGCAGGTATTTTTGTTTTTATCCTCACTCAATATCAAACCCAACTTTTCCGCTTGTTTTTCCAGTTTGGTGTAAGCAGAACTCCCGGCGTGGGTGTTCAGGCCAATTATACGCTTTTATAGAAAATTGTTTATCTATTATTACAGGGCATTGGCCATTAGGCCCACACGCTTAGTCACCTTCAACGGCACGTGCAGAAGCTATAGTGTGAACGGTTGTAAGGATACAGTCACCCATTTCCTCTGTGAGTGTTCAGCCCTGTCGACTATGGGGTTCGGAAACTTAAAAATAAAAAAATTATGTAAGGCGCGATAACCTCCGAAGAGATCTAAGGCCGAGCTTCTCTTCCAATTTGCGTCGTGCTCCTCTTGATTTTTCCCTACAAATTGGCCGGACGGGACCTACATGTTTTATGCCGACTCCGAACGGCATCTGCAAGGAGATGAGTTTTCACTGAGAGCTTTTCATGGCAGAAATACAATCGGAGCGCTTGCCAGACACTGCCGAGGGGTGACCCCGCTTAGAAAAATTTTCTTCTAATTGAAAAATCTTATTTCTAAAATTTTGATGTTGCTTTGCCCGGGAGTTGAACCCAGGGCATACGGTGTGATAGGCGGAGCACGCTACCATCACACCACGGTGGCCGCCGGTTCGGAAACTTAGGCAGTTTTTTACTGGCCGAGCTAGGGACGGTGTCAAAATGCTGCATTGAGGACATTAGAGGGTTGACTGATCTTACAAAATAGTTTGAGTAAACACACAAGGTATGTTATGCAATGAAAAAATGTTAGGCAAGATAACCTCAAAAGAAACTTCGGGCCGGACTTTTCTTCGAATTAGCTTCGTGTTCCTTTTAATTTTCCCTACAAATCAGCGGGACGGGACCTACATGTCTTACACCGACTGCGAATGGCATCTGCAAGTCAAATGAGTTTTCACTGCGAAGCTTTTCATAGCAGGAACATACTCGGAGTGGTTGCCAAACCTTTTTTCTAATTGAAAAAAAACTTGTTTCCATATATTTGATGTTGCTTTGCACGGGGCTTGAGGCCATGATCTTCGGTGTGGTAGGTGGAGCACGCTACCACCACACTACGGCGACCGCCAGGAGAATAAGCCTCAAAATGGCGCCTAAGGCGCTACATGGGCCCGGTCTCTTTGGCCGGGCAGCACAGAAATCAGCCAAAAAGGATTGTCATGGTTTGGCCAACACTTCGTGTGTTCAACTCTATTTCTGATGATGTTCGAAATCGACGAAAACATGTAGGTCTTGTCAATTTATAACGAATCCCCAAAAGCAGCACGCCCCAAATTTGAAAAAAAAACTTTCTGAGGTAAATAGCGCCAAGTTATTATTTTTAAATATTATTATTTACTAATTTCTGACGTTTTCCATTAGCCAACGAGGCAGCCAGTTTGGCCCATAGTGCAAAGGGCGGAGCTTCATTTATGTGAGTTCATAGTCGTACAACAACAGTTTATGTACAGTTAAGTACTACCACCATGGCGGGTAACAAAAAGAGCACAGTTAGGGAAAAGGTAGCCAATCAAAGGTCCGGGCTAGTACGTGATGTGTTTGGTTAGCGGTGGTGGTTAGGAACTTTTGTGTTTATTTGATTGGGAGCAACGACAAACAGTGAGCGTTTGCTAGTTTGTTGTCGACTTTTCAACGCTTCAAACCCTCGTATTGTTTACGCGGTATATCGCGGTTGTGAAATCTCCAACGGATTCAAAAAAAGATTTCTAAAAATTTGTATTTATAAAGTGCTGGCGGGGATTAATTTAATGTGTACTTAAACTTTTAGCTTAAAGATTAAAACTAAAGTGCCAAGCCGTAAGATTTTAGCCTCACAAGATTTTTAAAAATTTATTAAATGGTGTTTTTAAAACATTAAATAATAAACAAAATTTTCACCTCCATTGCGAAGGACGCCCGGTCCTCTGAAAATGGATACAGCTAATAAACTCACAAAATTTTCGACGCCATTTTCCATCGAAAGCTTGATCGCCAATCATCATCATCAACAACAACAACAACAGCAACAAGAACATAAGCATCAACAACAACAACAGCACGAGCACGATCACGCGAGAAACACTGAAATGTTAACTTCCAACGCAAACCGCGAACAAGAAGAATTCAGCGCCCGTGCTGTAGTCGCCACATCAGCCTTAGGTCTAACAAACTTTCCTTTCTACAATCCTTGGCTTCACGGATATCTCGCACAAAATCATGATCGGCTAACACAATTGATATCCAGTGGCAACTATCTAACACATTTTGCGACTAAAGCTGAACAGAATTTGAACTCAATGACATTGCCGCCGCCACTGCTAGCTCAATTAGCAGCAAAAGGTCTTCCACCATTAGCGCCGCACCTACTGCAGCAGCAACAGCAACTGCCCATGCCATCCGGTGCTAATATTTGCGAAGACATAGACTCGAGTAATGGTGGGGATCATCCGCATATGCGCACGCTGCCGTCGGCGGCGGCGTTAGATTCTCAATTATCCGCGTGTTTTCTTTCCAATCCGTCGGATGTGAGTTATCGTGATAAGCTTTTGTTAAGGTCTTTTGGTGGGCACGGGGAGCTTAGCGCTTCTGCTGCCAATTTAATGGCGTCACAGGCGCATTTTACTAACAATTTAAGTGCCGATCAACTAAACTCAAATATCGATGCATCGAATGAGGATTATGTTCATAATTTAACGATTCATACGCGCTTACAAAACCGTGATATAAATGCGTCGGTGTTAAATGAGCTAAATGTCAATAATGATTTGACAAATTCATTGTCGTCTACCTCCGGTTGTGCTAATACGAATAGTCGTGATTCGGTACGTTCGCATACGTCTGAACCCTTACTGGATGTCGGTGTAGACGATATGGATTTTGATTGCAGTGGAGATTCCTGTAGTGATATTAGTCTTACGATGTCACCAAAAAATTACAGTACTGATATGGATAAGAGTGGAGGTAGATACATTTATGGATTAACTTAGATATATGTATGTTAGGGTGGGTCGATTTGTATGGACGAAAATTAACCGATATCGCGCCATCGATTTTTCGATAGGATCTGGGCTCAGGAAAAAGTTCCACTACGCATACCCAAAAAAATAATTTTCGAGCCTGCGAAATTTCATTTTTTTGACTTTTTTCGATTTTGATTTTTAAGATCTTTTTTCATGACCTATGTACTAAAAAAATTTTCATATTATACCCTTTCCGACCCAAAAATGTCCGCTAAAAACGTTGGCGATAACAATTGTTTGGAAAAAAATAAAATATTTTTTTACATGAAAATTTTACAATCAAATGAACATTTTTTAGTAGGTCATGAAAAAAAACCTTAAAAATCAAAGTCGAAAAAAAGTCAAAAAAAAATGAAATTTCGCAGGCTAGAAAATTATTATTTTTGGGTATGCGTAGTGGAACTGGTTTTCCTGAGCCCAAATCCTATCGAAAAATCGATGGCGCGATATCGGTTAATAAATCGACCCAGTCTAATGTATGTAGAATTGTTTTTTAAAAATGGTTAACATTTGGCACTAATAACTATCACATAAGTACCAGTTCAGAAGGTGAAAACAGTAGAGAATAATGTGACCCGGTCTATGAAAAGGTGGCTTATGACTCAAAAAAGAAATTGCGAGAAACAGCTGTTAAAGATAAACAATGCATTTCTTCAGTTTCTTAGTAGTTTTTCTTTTGCATTATGAACAGTCATGCCCAAAAGGCAAAGCACAAACCAGTTTCTGACCGATATTTTGGCTCCATTGCCAACGAAAAAAATGCTATCAAAAAAACTGAGGATGCTTCACCAGCCAAAAAAGTGGCATCGAAGGAACCAAAGGCTTCATCGTCTTTCATTTGTGCTCTTTTTCTCTACATTTTTAGTACACTTCTAAGCAAGTTAGGACTTTCTAGTTTTCACCACGTGAAAGAGCGTCTCAAAAACTATCGACCCAGAGAAAAAGTGTAAAATTTTTTTTTGAGTCATAAGCCACCTTTTCATAGACCGGGTCACATATGGTCTTGGTGCCTAAGCTTCGAAATAGATCTTGGGGCCACAATTGAGTCGAAGGGTTAGCGCTAGGGTGCATAAATGGCAGAACATACTATACACGTGTACGCCGATGGTTCTTAATTACCGGAAGGGGTCGGGTCTGCTGTTTACTGTGGCGATTCAGAAATAAGTAGATCTTATAGGCTTTCAGATAAATGCAGCGTCTTCCAGGTGGAAATAATTGCCGTGAAGAAAGCAGCAGGAGCTTTGGAGCAAGCGTGCTCAAGCTAAAGTCGCGTATATATTTATATATTGAGAGTCAGACGGCGATTAAGGCAATAACCTCACACAGTACTTCATCAAGAAGTGTCTGAAATGGAAAGAAGTAATGGAAAAACTTTGTTCAGGCTGGACCATACATCCATACTGGGCTCCCGGTCATAATGGGATAGAAGGTAATGAAAGGCCAATGAGTTGCCAAAGGAGGGTGCAGCACTGCTGAATCGACGGAAGACGTCACAATCCGTTTGGGAGAAATCAAAAGGGCGACAGGACTTGCATATGTTCCATCAAGCAGAAAAGGCGTAGAGAGAAGCGCGGGCCTGCAAAATGTCTAATATCATGTGCAAATCGTGCTACATTAGACTCACAAAGCGACTCATATCTCTGAAGAGAGAAGACTCACGATAGGCATACTAATTGTACGCTGCCTTCTGGCGTCACATGCTTATATGTTTGGCTCGTCAGCAACGGCAGATGTAGGTTGTGTACGAGCTGCAGGAAAAAACCGTTGAGCATGTTCTGTGCTCATGCCTCGCGCTTGTCAGATCAAGGCTCCAGCTATAAAGGGCGGTAGAATTGCCAGATCTCGAAGCAGCAGTTACGCCAGGTCCTATAAAAATTCTAGTGTTTGCAAGTGGAATGAGCTATTCTCTAACATAAGTCATGTCACCTAATTGGGATTATTCCACTTGGTCTTTAAACAAATTCTGTTAACACTATGGGACACATTTAGTTCATGTGAGGTCTTTATTGACCAGCCAGTTTAACCTAACCTAACCTCCTGCAACTTGCGTCGTGCTTGCTACAGATTTGGGATGTTTTATGCCGGCTCCGAAAGGCAACAAAGTACAAGGCAGATGAATTTTAACTGCAAAGCTTTTCATGGTCAAAATACAAATGGAGTGATTCCCAAAGTACTGCCGAGGGGCGACCTCGCTTAGAAAAGCTATTAATGTGTACACATCTTTGCTCACGGTATGGAAGAATCCTGAATATAGTGTGTGGCATAGGTATGCTGTAGTAATACAGAATGTAAGCGTAAGAGTAGCATAATATGCGAACAATGTACGTGGTAGAGTTGATATGAGCGAAATCATACAGCAAATCAAGGCAGGCTAGCAAGGAAATTAAAGGAAAGCAAGAGAAAGGAAAGTAAGGGAAATGATATGAAATGAAATATGGCGAAAGGAAAGGAACATAGAGAAGGAGGGGAGAGGAAAGGAAAGGTTAGAAGTCAAAAGCGACGCCGCAATCAAAACCGAAAGGCGTGCAATCAAATTGTTATCGAAGTTTAACGGTGTGTTATCGATGACTTATTGGTTAGTTATCGAGGGGCTATAGACGAGTTATCAATTTATTATCGACGATTTATCGGTGTTGCATAGGTGTTGCCGTCTAGGTATCGATTTGTTATTAAAATATAAAAAGTTTACCTATTCGTTGTCGGAGAATTTGTTATCGAAAAGTTATCAAAAAATTTTAAATTTACTATCGAAAATTTATTGTTTGTTTTCAAAAAATAATCGATTTGTTATCGAAATGTGACCAAATTGTAATCGGCGTGTTACTGATTTGTCATCGATTTATTATTGAAAAGATTATGATTACACAGCCCCACAGAAAAAAAGTGGGATGTTCAAAGGAGGAGACAGGTCAATTCTTATGGTCTTTTGGTCGCTGAACCCGAATCCGGTGTCAGAATTCAATGGTTAGCTCTTGTCTTTTTTTTCTAACCTGAAGTTTTTTGAGGTTAGAAAAAAAATAAGAGCTAACTTTTGAATTCTCACAACGAATTCGTGTTCAGCGACTAAAAATCCATAAGAATTGGCATGTCTCCTCCGTTGAACATCCCACTTTTTTTCTGTGGGGATGTGTTATTTATCAACACGTTATGCTTATATGGCGGCCCCGTGGGTGGTGAGAGTGCTCCGCCTACCACACGAAGATCCAGGGTTCACGTCCGGGCAAAGCACACAAAATTTTAGAAACAAGATTTTTCAATAGAGAAAAAGTCTAGCGTGCCCTCGGCAGTGTTTGCAAGCAGTCGAGTGTATTTTACATGAAAAGCTTTCAAAGGAAACCTCTGCTTGCAGACGCCGTTCGGAGTGCATAAATCAGTAGGTACGTCCACCAATTTGTATGCAAAACTAAAAGGAGCACGACACAAATTGAAAGAGAAGCTCGGCCTAAAATCTCTTGGAAGTTTATCGCACCTTACATTTTATTTTTTTTTAAGGGTCTGTAGTCTTTGGGATACATATCACTGATCTTCCCCGCCTTTGGTAGGAAAACGGCACAAGTCGTTCTCCCATAGTTGGGTACATGATTCAGGTATGCCTGTCGTAAGAGGCGACTAATACACCCAAATAATTGAAGGGGTTGTGTAACATCGTAATGCAAAGTAACATCGAAAATTAAGAAAAACGTGTTTTTAAATTCGAATAAAATTTTCTAAGTGGGGGCGACTATGGCAAACACTCCTTGCAGATGCCGTTCGGAGTCGCATAAAAATATGTAGGTCCCGTCCGCCAATTTGTACGGAAAATTAAAAAAGGAGCACGACGCAAATTGGAAGAGAAGCTCTGCTTAATATCTCTTCGGAGGTTATCGCGCCTTGCATTTTGTTTTTTTATGTTTACACATCGAACTTCACGAGTACTTGGTGCTCCTGCCTTTTTTATACCTTTCATGAAAATTAAATGGTATTGTAAACGATTTTTGTGCAATTCCGCTTATTTGCATCCTTCTACTAACGTTCGTATCGCTAAACTGTTGAATAAATAATTCCAATATTCAATAATGCAAAATGGTCTTTATTAGAGTACTTCACAATAACACTTATACTTCGCAACCAATAGCGTGCTTAAATCAAACTGATTGCCCATAACCTCAGCTGGTCCTGCTTTTATACTCTTCGGTTTCTCGTCGGCATACTTCTAGGCGTTTCTCCTTCTAGAATTTACTACCTTGTTTACCAGCTATAAACTACAGATGCACGTTTATAGCTTCTCATATGCGCGATGATTGCATACTTTTGTGAGCATTTCAGATATATCATATTTGCATGTGTTTGTGCATATCTCTCCGCTTCTTGTACGTACATATGTGTAGACATAATGATTGATTTGTTTATGTAGATACAAGTGACTGCTTAGTATCGACTTAGAGATGATAGTATGCCTTAGTGTTGCTAATATTCGTCACAGTATGTATATTAAGTTTGACACGAATCTCAAAATTTTAAGTCCTTAAAGGAGAAGAGATAGACCCAACCAATAGGTTACCGAAATGATCTGATGACGATCTGAGTGAGTTGCCATGTCTGTTCGTTTGAACGCAAATTAGTCCCTCATTTTTGAGTTATCTTGATGAATTTGGTGAACAGTTATTTGGTGTCCGATTAGATATTGTCGGAACCGACCGGATCGGACACCTATAGCAAATCAATATCCGATCAGCACTATAGAAATTGAAATCTCACAAATTAGGTCTAAGAACAAAGGGTGCTGTGGCTGATTTTTCAAGATCAGCCATTTACATAATATATATCCCATACAACCGATTGCTCAGATATTATGATTTTTGATAATTCCACACATTATTGTTCAGCTCCCTTCATGAAAGGATGAGGTCTTCGGCACAGCCTTGCACGACAGTCCGTCCTTACTTGTTTCCAATTAAAACACTTTTCCAAATTTTAAGATCATTTGCGTGTGACTTGAACTTCGGTGCGGCCGCTGAGTTCTAAGTCCTTATATTTTCTCTGAACTTTTGTTAATAAATGATAGAAACAGATACAATGCTTGGAGCGCATGCACCAGTTGGGGTTATGTCAGGTAGGATGGCAATTGCCTAAAAGTTCGGAGCTTCTTGGAAACAAAACAATTGCTGTTTTGTTGCATTTCTAAAAGTGGCACCAGTGGAATTAACTGACGTTTCATACTTCTCAGCTCCGAGAAGATTCATATGCTTACACCAACTGTCATAAGTGCCAAAAGGAGCTAGTGTCTATTCACCTAGAGCTCTACTCTTATCTTTGATCATAGTGTAGATAACAGTAATATCTGAACTGGATATTTTCAATTATTACAAAAAAATTCCAGGGAGGAAGATTTTATTTCTTGTGTGTTTATTGTTCCTCACGCAGTTTGGCACCGCTCCATACACAATCAGCTCGTGACGTTGGACTTCAGTCACCGCTGAGTTAAAACCTATGTGAGATATTGCCCTGATATTCTTACACTTACGTCTCTCCTTTCCAAACAGCATTAGTCTTTTCGTCCCGGGCCGCCTGGCACACACAAAAAAATAGAGTCCATGTAAATACTTTTCGGAGGAATAGCAAAACTAATTTTGGTCTACTTTAAATTTAGCACCAATATAGTGCAATGTGAAAAAGTTTGGTGTTATTGCACAGTATTACACTTTTCGGAGTCAATCAGTACTAATTTTTGAGCCCACCCTGTTGCTCGAGTACTGGCAGATGTGAACACTTAGCAGTGGTGTGTGTGTGAATGTCGTTGATTCAATCGCGGTCGAAGCAGCATACATTTTTTTATACCCAGCTGTACTTGTACACAGGGTATATGATTGGATAGCGGTTGGTAGTACAGGTATAAAGGAATCGAGATAGATATAGACTTCCATATAACAAATCATCAGTATCGAAAAAAAATTGATTATTCATGTCCGTTGTCCCGTCCGTTAACACGATAACTTGAGCAAATATTGAGATTTTTTTCACCAAATATGGTATACGGACCTATCTTGACGCAGTTTAATATTGAAATGAGTGAAATCGGACGATAACAACGCCCACTTTTTCGTTATCGAAATTTTGGAAATGGAAAAAATTAGATAATTCAAAACGAATACCGCAAAACTAACGAACGTTGGTAGGTGGATTGGTTTTATGACGATAGACATAAATTCTAAAAAAAATGGAATATGGGTGTGGCAAGCCGTTTAAGATACTACATTGAATTTGGCGAGACACTATCCTTGCCAATAATATATGTAGATTAAGTGAAGATAATTAAAATCGGTTAAAAACCACGCCCACTTTTCCTAAGGTCTTACCCAAACTAAGTTTGCAATAACTGCAACGGGCAGCCGCCCGCCGTGGTGTGATGGTAGCGTGCTCCGCCTACCACGACGGGGGTGCTGGGTTCATCTCTCGGGGAAAAGTAGCATCAAAAATTTAGAAACAATTTTTTTTAATTCGAAAAAAACGTTTCTAATCGAGGTCGCCCCTCGAACATATTTTGCAAACACTCCCAGTGTATTCACCCACGAGAGCTTCTCAGTGAAAATTCATCTGCCATGCAGAAGCTGTTCGGAGTCGGCATAAAAACATGTAAGTGCCGTCCCACCAACTTGGGAAAATTAAAATGAGCACGACACAAATTGTAAGAGAAGCTCGGCCTAATCTCCTGGGAGGTAAATTGCATCAGTATTTTTTTTATTATAAATATCTCGATTAGTATATGCCGTTACAATCTACCTTTACATTACAAAGTTAATATACTCTGTGAGCTTTGCTTTTATATTATTATTATTGTGCCTCGATGCACTGCGATCTTTATTTAGATCTACTGTGCTTGACCGTTCAACCTATAACTGTATGTGGAGGCTTATTTAAGTACCTCTTCAGTCTTTTACTCCATATCAAGAAGGGAGTAAGAGCCACGCCACCTGTATCGGAATAGATTTTAAAGTAGTGATATCGTATACTAGAGTGTCCCGTATAGTACCCAGTGAGAGTTCGTAGGACCTCGCTGCTACGATAAATGATTTTGGTTGATACTCTTTGCTGAGAGTATAAACAATTTGGTGTGCCTTTGTCCTGGGCATTCAATACAGTGTTATTTGAATTGCTTTGTTTCCCAGTTATCTATGGTTTCCCTAGTGTGTATCTCTGTGAGTTCACAGAAGGGCTCTGAGCATAGAATGCTGCTAAGCATTCTCATAACAACTTGTATATGAGTTTGGGTCATTTTGTTGTTTTTTTATATTTAATTTTTACGGTTATATATGTAAGTTTCAATTTATTCGCCCTGAATATGAACACATTTTTTATTAGCAGTGCCGATTTGAGGGTGTGGAGGCCCTGGGCACGTTCAACACTTATTTTAAGAATCAACTCGTTTCCACCAAAATGAAACCAAAAGCTCTTTTTGAGAAAACATTTTTTACGGCAGTCTAATGTACACATACGTACATACACATGTATTCCACAATATTCGCTCTTTGCTCATTTGCAGACGAGAATTGTTTAGCCAGATATGGTATGGCTAATTAATACTTAAATATGAAAATACTCGGCACATTTCCATTAGATTTTCAGCTACGCAAACAATTATGATTTCACATAAATTTGCATAAAAGCATTTAAGACCCAGTGTTAGGCGTCAATCAAAATTTTCAACTCTTCTTTCAAAGCTACTCACTCGTGCAGTGAAAGGACGGACATACAGATGAATGGACGTTTCAAATTTAACTGACATTTTGACATTTGCAACGCTGCTGCTTCGAATAAGCGTAACAACACAAAACAGCGGAGAAAGTAAATTGTTATTGTTACTTCCTTTATATAGTTTTCATTTGGTGTTTTTGCGTCAATTTCCATACAAAATTGGGAAATTTTTGGCAATCCATTTTTGAGTACTTCACGGAGAGCTAGAATTTTGAAACACTTGAACCCGATGACTAACTCAGCATGAGGGGAAAAAAGCTTGCTAGGTGGGGCAGGGGATCGTGAAAATTCTAAAATTTGCATAGCTTTAGATTTTGCTTGCGAGTGTTATACCCGCAGAGCTAGACTCTTGAAACTACAAATGTAACTTCAGAACTCGATGACAGTGCGACATTAAGGAAACAACTTATTGCTAGGTGGTTGAGGGATCGTAAAACTCAAAAAACCTTCCGTGCTTGGAAATTTTCATGACTTATGACTTCAATGACTTATTTTGTTTTGTTGATTTTCCGACAGTGTGGATAAATGATGTATACTGGAACGATTTTCCGTCATCCCTTGTCAAATTTGGTTCCGAGACAAACGGGTTTCGGCGTTGTGCCATCATCAGTGCCGATTTTCGTTCTTATGTCATCCACCGTATCTAGCATAAAATGACACGCTAATATGGACTTCAGCTCCTGTATGTACTTTTCTTCCAGATTTTGCATGAACACTTCCATAAGAATGGCTAATGTGGGGCTTCCCATTCAAGACCGTTTGTTTGTCTATATTTTGTATTGTTGAATTGAAAATAGTTTTGAAGTAAAGTGGTTCTCGAAAACATGGAAATATACAAACAGAAAATATTCGACGGTAGAATAATAAACGAACAGATAACACAATTTCTGGTACAATATTCGAGCCCTTAAAACTTGTTTACAAGAAACAAAGCAATCACACAGGTACAACAGACAAACACACAACAACAAATAAACACAAAACGATAACGCACCAAAACAACAAACCCACAAAGAAGATCAAACGACTAAATTACGGACTTTTACCTGCCTCAGTCAGCTACACGAAATCGATTGAACACACAGCACATACACAAGCATCAATTTTGACAATACCTGCTCATGTACCTACAAACTATAAAATTACAGGACAAACGACAACAACAGATCAAAACGAAAATCGACACTGATGATGGCACAACGCTGAAACCAGTTTGTCTCGAAATAATCAGGATGACGGAAAATCGTTCCAGTATACAAGACATAATCTTGTCGAAACTTTGATATTCAAAGTTTAACATAACCACTGTAAAAATTTGTATGAGGAACAACAATATAAAGGTGGAGTGCAACTAATAGACTTTCGATATAATGCTGCTGCTGTTGTTGTTGTAGCGATAAGGACACTCCCCGAAGGCCTAGGGGTGTATTATCAATATTGATGGTCCTCTGCCGGATGCAGATTAGGTACGTTCCGGTAACAAGCACCATAAAGGTACTAGCCCGACCATCTTGGGAACGATTTGTATAACCACATGAAACCTTCCAGGCCATACCGCCCTCCCACCCCCTAGATCCATCAGAAACAGGATTCGCCACGGGTATACATGTTAACAATTGGTTGGAGAAGCTATATATTGCGCTGGCAACCCCTTGAGAGGGTTGCGCTACACAACCCCTTGAATCAATTTGGTATTTTAGTCGCCTCTTGCGACAGGCATACCTACCGAGGGTATATTCTAAGCCCCCTACCCGCTGGGGGAGATTTCGATATAATCTTTACCTTCATTTTGGCAATGTGCGCTCCACAATTTTTACAGTGGTTATGTAAAATTTGAATAACAAGTTGGCAATCTTATGTCTTTGTTTTAAAGAGATATTTTGCGTTTCTTTTGGTTCATTTATATAAAGGAAGTACCTAAAATTATATCTAATTTTCAAATCGTCTGACGTCTGTTGAGTTGTTGTTGCTATGCTGTTTTGAATCCCCTTTACACAGCGCTGAATCTGCAATTTCTTCTCTAATATCTATGGTAGTAAATAATTTTATTCATATATTTGTACATACTGTAGCGATGTACATATGTACATACATAGTTAGTGGTGGGTAGAGGGTAGGTGTAAGGATGGCTTATGTGGTGGGAGTCGTGCTTGCTGTAACGTAGTCACTGGGAGGCGTAACTAATCGTAAACTTGTGAAAAGTCGTTTGTTATGATATTTGTATAGCAATCTCATTCTAATCATCATCATCATTATCCCCATTCCACTAACATTGAATAAATAAATTATTCATAACTGATTGCTTGAATGCCGTTTAAAATATGAGCAAAGAGAGTTAGATAGATACTACAGTGAAGCGAACTGCATAAGATGTGAATAATATTTTGCGATGTGAGAAATGTAATTTTGGCTTCAAACTATGAAGAGTTGTAAGTTGATAAAGATCTAGGAGTTCGCTCAAAAAGTTTGGGACATCGTATGGTTTAATGTGAACTTTGGACTTCTCAGCTCGCTGGAAGAGTTGAATCACCCTACCGCCGTGCTTAAAAAAAGGTTTTGAGGAGTGACAGTCTTCTCCTTTTCTCGTTTTGTAAGAAATGTATGGTGGATGTTGTTGTTGTTGTAGCAGTGCTTCGCCCCATCCAAAAGGTGCGACCGATCACAAATTGTCATCAATATCCTCTAACGGGAGTCCAAGGAAACTTGCTGTTTCAACAGGGGTGGACCATAATGAGAGGGGTGTTAGAGGCGTTGGTTGCACAATACAGTTAAAGAGATGGTTGGTGTCATGTGGGGACAAATTACAAGCAGGACATATGTTTTGTATGTCGGGGTTGATTCTGGATAGGTAAGAGTTTAACCTGTTACAGTATCCAGATCGAAGTTGAGCTAGAATGACTCGCGTTTCCCTATGGAGACTGCATTCCTCTTCTGCTAGTTTCGGGTATTGTCCTGTTCTGAAGGATTCACCGGGCAATTCCTGGCATAGAGGTCCGATGCCTGTTTGTGGAGTTCACTGAGGACCTGCTTGTGTTTTTTAGCTTCATGCGGCTGTGTTCTCAGGTGCCGTATTTCCTCATAATGCTTACGGAGATTACTACTTAAGTCCCTGGGCGTTGTTGGCTCATCAATCAGGTTTCTGGGTATGCAACAGAAACTGTTTGGTTACCATTTCATTTCTCTCCCTAATGGGGAGTATTCGCGCCTCATTATGTGGATGGTGTTCTGGGGACCTAAGAAGACAACCCGTGGGGGTTCTAAGCGCGGTATTTTGGCAGGCTTGTAGCTTCTTCCAATGAGTAGTCGTTAGGCTTGGCGACCATATCGGGGACGCGTACATGCAATCGGCTGGCTAATTGATTTGCAAGTGGTAATGAGCGTTTCTTTATATTTACCCCAAGCACTGCCAGCAAGAGATTTGAGGATTTTATTGCGGCTTTGGATTTGCGGTACAATTGCGGCTGCATGCTCACCAAAATGTAGATCCTGATCAAACGTCACACCCCAAGATTTTGGGGTGTAAGACAATCGGTAGCGTAGTGCCATTGACGTGGATGTTCAAAATGGTCGACATTTGGGACGTCCATGTTGTATGGTGGATATGATATGAGTCTAATTAATTTTTTTGAAACTTGTGAAAAAACTTTGAGTAACCATTACTTACGCATTTCATACTAATCCAACTTTCTAAGGTTAGTTTAGGTTGAGCTGGCCGGTCATGAAGATCTCACATATACCATGGCCAAATGATTAATTGATGTTGTGAGCTTTATAGCTTCAAAGCTTCCGCAACCCAATTGTCAACCTCACCTACGCGAGGGGAATCCTGTTACAAATATGAATGTATCATACACATATTTAGCAGGCGAGGCTCTGGCGACCCCAAGTTCCTCATGGAACTAGGGGGTGGGGAGGGCGGGATGGCCTAGAAGGTTTAATGTGGTCATATTAATCGTTTCCGAGATGGTCGGGCTAGTACCTTGATGGTGCTTTGTTATCGGAACGTACCGGATCTATATCGGCAAAGGACCATCAACATCGATAACACTCCCCAAAGCCTTCGGGGTGTGTCTTTATCGTTAATACAACTACAACAACAACAACACACCAATCGCGAGATTTTTTATTCCAAAATTTTCTTTAAATTCTTATTATTTCAGAGAGGACCTCATTTGGTCAGTTTTTTGTCCGATTTTTCACTAGAATGGGGAAAATGTAGGAAAAAGAGCGCCGTCTTCAAATTTTTGAAATTAAACAAATTTCTCCTTTTAATCGACTGACCAAAAATATAGTGAAAACAACAAACCGTGGCTGTAGTTCAACAGTTCTTACCATTTTAATACGTGAAGCAAAATTATTGACCGTATGGCCACGTGAAAAAAAATTTAAACTGATTGACTTCACCATATGCGCCAATGTATTAAATCTGCGGGGTAATATGCATAACTTGAAAATTTCAGATTTTTCAGTTAGCTCCCTATTGATCTAGGTGTGCGATATGGTGAGATGTAGTATCAGCTCAGTGCTTGCTTGGCTTGTATGAAGTCCAGCTATCCATGTGCAGAGAAAAGGTTGTTAGGGAGGAAGTCTAAACCAGTCAGAATGATGGAGTGTCTGTGATTTACAACTTTACTGCATATTTGCTAAACTTGAAGAAAGCTAATTATTTTCCTGCCCAAAAATATCCCATAACAACTTTAAGATTCGACAACTATTTGACTTTAATGCGTCTTAAGATTAGCTGGCTGTAGATTCGTTATGTTTGTTGTTGGAACTTTGCTGTACTGTGTAATTATGACCGCAAGCTTATACTTCCTTTGGGAAGAGGATGCAATAACCACGAAAATGACGTAATTATCTGACTTCGCCTCAGGTGGTTGAGAGGCTAAAACATTATCGCTTTCGAGGTTTAAAAAAAATTCTTCCATCGGTAATCTAAATAATACTAGAGCGTATTTGATTCATATCCGACAAAAGATTGTCACATATTCGATACACTCCATTAAAGTTGCGGGCGGTTTTTGCAGTTAGAACAACAAAAATAACAATTTCACTCACAGTGCCAGTTCTTTTTATCATCTTAAAGCCGTCAAGTCAGATTTTAAGTTCTCTATAACTGTCTAAGCTCACTTACTAGGTATTGTATATCAAGAATTCAAAAAGCTGCAGGGGGTTAGAATATACCCGCGGTAGGTATTCCTGTCGTAAGAGGCGACTAAAATACCGGATTCAAGGGGTTTGTGTAGCGCAGCCCTAGAAGGTCGCATGTGGTCATAACAAATCGTTCCCGAGATGGTCGGGCTTGGTACTAGAACGTACCGGATCTGCATCCGGCAAAGGACCATCAACTCGACAACACTCCCCAAGGCCTCGCTCACAACAACAAGATTTCAAAACGTGATGCATATCTGCCGTCAGTTAAGTCGACGCTTTTCCATACAGATAGGATTATCGGAATAGATGGCAATGAAAAAGCGGATGGCATTTAGGATTATCTGAGGGGAGTTCCAAAGGCGTACTTTTTCAAATATTTCAGAAGACTTTCTTCTCCTTCCGTTAGTCTACGTTCGTAGCTTTTTCAATTACCCTTAGGAAATGAACACACCGCACATTCTCAACAGAACTTCTTGCTGACTCTTCTGGTTGGCTGGGTTGTAGTCACCAAACTATCCTCCAAGATAATTTTCGCTCGATTGAAGCATTTACCCACTCTAATCACTGCTTTGGTGAAATATGTGCACAATTCTATGCATTGAGCTCATCATGATCTTTATCATCACTAACCATTTGAACTTCATAAATTAACTTCACTCAAGCATGCAAGTGTTAAGAAATATTATAATCTCGTGTCAGCTACGTCTTACTTACTTAAGACTCAACTTTTTACGTTTATGACTTCATTTGTAAAGAAAGATTCTTTTAATTCAATTTACCGAATTCTCATGTATGAGCAATTTTAAAATAATTGTTGATACATAATTTCGTAGAATTAAATAATTTTCGCTTTGTTTGCAAGGATTTCACGCTTAAGTGCACCGGGAATTTTGTATAACGATGACAATGGTGTGCGGTAAGGGCGAAAGTGTGGGGTTGTGAAGGTGGCGTGGTTGTAGTGTCGGCAAGTGGGTGTCATATTTCAAATGTCCGCAACGAATTCAAGTGAAATCGATGCGGCAACCGACATTTGTATCAAAACAACTGACATTTTTGGCTGTCGAGTTGGCGTTGGTGTTGATGTTGTCTTTATTGCTGTCATAACGTTTGCCACAAGCTTTGACACACCCCATTAACCTTTTACGTTCAAGATGTTCATTTGCTGTAGCTCATGGGTTAGTAGTGTTGTTGTTCATAATGAAATTATGAGTGGATATTATGGGCGGTACAATCGTCCGGTTGTTTATGGATTCTCGACAAGCTTCAATAAAATTTTGGTATGGTATAGTAAGGGTAATTCATTTTTTGTGTGACAGCACAGATTACTTAACTGCGCTTAATTTAATTCATATAAAATTTATATTTGATGTGGTTTTGGGACATGAGGCAAAGAAGTGGGGGATGCAGTTTTAACTTCCGTTTTGAGAAATGTCAAGGCGGCGCAAGTAAATGCGTCCCGGCGATTAGTTGCGCGCTTGCGATTTTTGCCTTCGAGATTCCAGTACCTAGCTATACTTCTCAATGCTGCATCTATTAAATACTGTGGCGAATGTTGACATCACTAGGCTGTTAGTAAATAATGACGCAACAACAAAAACATTAAAGCAAGCCACACTAGTGTACATGAACACTTCAATAATCATGTATAAACATACATGGATGGCGACGAGAAGTACATGCACACACATAACCAGCAGCTCGAAGTGAAGAGGTATCTCACACACACACACATGTAGTCATGAGCCGAAGTTCTTACTCACACATACACACGCATATAACTAATTACCAAGCAGAAGATACAAGAGTTCTAGAAGGTGAAACGTCTAGATCTTTGGAGAAATATGCGGACGAGGCAACAGAGAGTATAATAGCAGCGCAAGCTGAGTAATAACTAATCAGTTTTGATTTAAGCACGCTATTAGTTGTGAAGTATAATTTTGAAGTACTACTCCCAAAGTAATCTAAATAAAGATCAGTTTGCAATACTGGATATTGGAGTGATTTATTCAACAGTTTAGCTATACGAACGTTAGCAGAAGGTTTTAAATAAGCGGAATTTCTCTAAATTCATTACCATACTTTGGTCCAGACGACATCGATCCACTTGGAGAAAAAGTTTTGTTCTCGACCTTCAACATTCACAGTGAAGCCAGTTGTTCGATAATATATGTCTCGTTTGGGAATTTAATCTTTCGCCCACCTGCGTGATCGTTTTCCCTAGTGCAGCTTGTCTATTTATGCGGGTGATTCGATCCTTGATAACTAGAACCTTTTCTGATTCGGTACGTAGCTTAATAAGCATTGCTCTCGTTTGAGTTTTTGATTGAAGGATAAGTTGTACCAAAAAGCAAAGGAGGAAATATTTGTTTTTTTGGCCCATGAGATCTTCATGGAGCAGTCCTTACCAGGCTTACTTTTAGAACGAGGACTTGAAGCCTAAAACATTCACACACCGCCAAGCTTCTCAATGAACTTTTTCGGTAGGAAGGTATACGACACTTGCTTGGGTATCTGAAAGGTACTGGAAAAAGATCGAATAACTGAAAGCTTGGATTGGTTGGTTTGTGGTTACAGTGATTTTCTTAAGCCAGTATTGCCTTTATGTGTTTTCTGCCTAAGAAAGTCTTCTTTATTAAGGTTAGGCTAGGTTGAAAACTTCCCAGAATTTCGCCTGCAGGGTAGAAATAGCTATAAAAGCCAGTATTTTTTATTCCTTTCAGTTTTTCCATCTCAATAAAATACAATCTATAATATAAAAATAAATTAAAGAAAAAAAAACTTTTTTAAAATAAGCTTTTATTATTTTGGTTAATAAAATTAACTAAAAAGTAAACAATAAATTGACTCTAAAGAAATATAACACTTTATAAGTTCATTGTAAGCTTAAACGATAATTAGGCTTTTTCGTCTGCGACAAAAAAATTCTATGTTGTACATAATTATATATTTTTAACATTAAAACTTTACACCTAAATTATTAAATCTTACAGTTTATATCACAGTCCTAATTGTTCTAATAGAAGCGTGTTACATTGCGATAGCAAGAAAAGGAGATCCTAAATGTTCTTAATTATACCATCAAAATTTAACACGTTTTTAGTAGAACAATTAGGACTGTGATATAAACTGTAAGATTTAATAATTTAGGTGTAAAGTTTTAATGTTAAAAATATATAATTATGTACAACATAGAATTTTTTTGTCGCAGACGAAAAAGCCTAATTATCGTTTAAGCTTACAATGAACTTATAAAGTGTTATATTTCTTTAGAGTCAATTTATTGTTTACTTTTTAGTTAATTTTATTAACCAAAATAATAAAAGCTTATTTTTAAAAAAGTTTTTTTTTCTTTTAATTTTATTTTTTACTTTTTAGTTCGTTTTATTAACAAGTATAGAAGCTTGTTTCTTATAAAAGCTTTAAATATAAGTATAGGGGGAGCAACAAAAACACATATATCAGTTACATCTGCGTATAATGCGTATTGGAATTTATTAGTACACATTTTATGCGCAGCAACTTCAGAGGTGTATTTAAAGTTTAAAGCATTGTAAATATAAAAGTATTGAAGTCATGAGCCTGGGCATTCGCGCAATTTTAGTGATGTAAATTGCATGGCGCCAGCGCCAATGCGGTGCCAGCTCAATGGTAGCTCATTGACGAAATTACTCCAAGCGAATTTTTGACGCTTCTTAGTAGTGAGTGCGTAGTACATTTTACTACTTGCGCTATTGAGTGAAACGACTTTGTGTGTCAGGCACGAGTTTGGTGTTATTGGCGCTACTGGCAGTGATGACACTGAACGGTTGACGGTAGCGCTGGTAGTTCAGATTTTGAATCAGAGAAAGAATTGATGACCCGTGTGAATTATTATGGCTTTGGCCGTGTAAATTATTATGGTGTATTTGTATATTTTAGATTTAATGCACAATTAATATTTGTGTGTTTGAGCGGCCAAATAATAACAGTAGTATTGCTAAAGTGCTGCTTAGTTGATGGAATGTCGCTAATTTCTTAGCGATGATCAGCAGATTGTCAATATTTCGTTCAACGGACGCGCGAAATTGCCACATCTGCTCAATTTTCCAAAGATTTTCCATTCTTGATTTAACTTAAGCTGTTATGCAATATTTTTTCAGCCAGCTTTTTTCAAATAGGTAATTTTCCAAAAGCAAAATAAATTACAGAAAAGATTACAGGGTTAAACAGCCTTAAAAATTCAGCTATGTTGGTTTATACACAGAAATACAACAGAGGGTTGTGTCTCCGCTTTTCGCAAGCGATGAGATTCACCACGCGTGACACGTGATTCACCACGTCCAAATATCACAATCCACGGATAGGTACCGGCGTGTTTGTATGGGACTAGGCTGTTATGCCAAAGTAAATACAAATCTTTACCGATAACTGTGTTATCGATTAATTTATCGAATTCTAATAAAGTAATATTGCATTATCATCGGAGTTATACATGTGTGCAAAATTTAACTTGCAAGATTCCATTACAGACAACAAAAGTGAAAGTAAATAAAAGCTTATAAATAATAAGTCGGATTTTCCTTCCTGACGCTATAACTCCAGAACGCACCAACCGATTTCCACGGTTTTGCATTCACTGGAAAGGTCTCGTGCTCCGTATAGCAAAAAAAATTCAGGATCGACGCAAAGGGTCTCGAGATATAGGCCAAAACGTGGACCCGGGTACCCCTAGAATGTGTTTATAGAATATGGATATCAAATGAAGCTGTTGATGAGTTCTTTAGTAGAGGGTAATTTTCATACCCTGGATGACTAGGGTCTCGAGATATAGGCCCAAACCGGGGGCCCGTGAACGCCTAGATAGTGTTCTTACATTATGGTATCGAATTGAAGCTGTTGATGAGTGCTTTAGTACAGGGTAGTTTTCATACCTATTGGTGACTAGGGTCTCGAGATATAGGCCAAAAAATGACACGGATACCCCTAGAATGTGTGTGTATATGGATATCAAATGAAAGCTGTTGCTGAGAGCTTTAAAGTAATTTTCGTTGTGATATCGATTTAGTCGCATCGACCTGGCAAAACTGATAAATATGCATGCAAAGCCAAAATAAAGACATGAATTAATAGCTGTGTTTTTTTTTCAGAGGGTTGTGTCTCCGCTTTTCGGTACAACCCTGTGCTATTTGTTTAACCACTGCCGCTAGATGGGTCTCCTAAGCATTATCTAAACGAAGATAGGAGTTTTTTCACGCACAAACGAAACGTATGTGCGTGTAAAAAAACACGGCAATAATACCCACATACCTATTTACATACACTTGTCCTATTCGATTTGCCTGAAATTTGGTATATAAATTTGCCTATATTAATATTTACAATGCTTTTTCCGGGAAGTAGACCAGAGACGGACTGGGACTGGGACTAGGATTAGGACTAGGACTGAGACTCGGAGTGGGACTGGGACTGAGACTCGGAATGGGACTGGAACAAAATTACATACCACCCTCTGGGACTGGCAATAAGATATGAAGAAGAATGAGAAAAACTAGAGAGAAGAGAAAAGAGAGAAGGAGACTGAGAAAGAGATAGAATGAGATGAAGATAGATGAATCGAAAAATACGGAGGGAGGAGTGAATGCAAAGGTTAGGAAAAAGTGTAGAGGGGCGAGGGCAGAGTTAGACGAAAAAAGCTTATTAAAATGTATGCAGATAGACCAAATTTAGGGCAGAACAACGTCTACCGGGTCTGCTAGTAATTTAATAAAGAAATTATTGTGCAATACGTCCCAATCTCTTTAAATTTTACGAATGTAAAAAGTTTGAAAATGATGTTGTTTGTGAAATTTCAGGCTATACACATTCTGATAGCGAAGACTGTACAGACGATGAAGCGGCGAGTGGGCAAAATGACTCAAATAAAGACTCTACGAGTAGCTGTGGTGGTGGGAATTCTAAGTCACGTCGAAGACGAACCGCCTTCACCTCCGAGCAGCTACTGGAACTAGAAAGAGAATTTCACGCGAAGAAATATTTAAGTCTCACGGAGAGAAGCCAGATAGCAACAAGCCTTAAACTTAGTGAAGTACAGGTAAGCAGGGTTTAAAAATATACACTTTAGTAGATTTTCAAACAAAAGCTAAACTGGCTCTCCAGGACCATCTAGCCATATCATCTGCAGCCGCAAACTCCGCATAATAGACGCTGCAGTGATCGGTCAGATAAAATGTAAAGCTTACACGAAAGCTCCTACCAGAATATTGAAAGTAAATATGTGTAAGGCGCCAATAGCCTTCGAAGAGAGTTTAGACCGAGCTTCTCTTCAAACTTGCGTCGTGCTCTTTTAATTTTTCCTACAAATTGGCGCAACAAGACCTACTCGTTTTATGCCGAGTCTGAACGGCATCTGCAAGGCAGGTGAGTTTTCACCGAGAGCCATGGCAGAAATACATTCGAAGTGCTTACCAAACACTGCCGAGGGGCGACCCTGCTTAGACAATTTTTTTCTAATTGAAAAACCTTTTTTCTAAAATTTTGATGTTGCTTTGCCCGGGGCGTGAACCCAGGAGCTTCGGTGTGATAGGCGGAGTACGCTACCATCACACCACGGCGGCCGCAATATCGTCAGCCAATATATCACCCTTGGTGAGAGGCCAAAGTATTTGAAAATTTCCCCCATTAAGACTGGTATAATTTCAGGAGTCTTGTATCTCTACGTAAACAGAACCAACTCCATTTTGGTAGAGTTGAAAGCTAATGATACCGTATGATTTAGACCAGATGGTCACGGCAACAAGGTACCCCAGTAGTACGCCGGCGATGTACTACCCTGACAGGGATTTCCAGGTCATGAGCATAAGCCACCACTTGTCAGCCCCTACCCTCAACGCACTGAAGAAGGATATTCAAAATTACAAGCCAAAGCAGGGGAGACAGATTAACCCTGTAGCATACTCTGGCTAACCTTTCAAGTCGTCGCTTCCGCCTCAGCAGTAAGTTGAGGATTCGAATGCCATTTGAATGATTCGATGCCAAGAAAGTAGCCCAGGATAATTTTTCTTTTGCCCTCGATTGACTGCTCTTTAAGTTTGATAATCGAATGAAGGCTCATTTCCTTAGAATATCCATTAAATAAGCATGTTGAATTTTTTAATTATTAATGATGGTGTCCACAAAAATAGTCGCTTAAGGTATATGGTAGGGTTTTAAAATGTGAGCAGTCCTTTTTCGGATATAAATCCGTTACTTTCCGATATGCTACGGAAACGATTTTTTGACTGGATTTTACTCGCATACCATACAGCAGGAATATTCCAAGCCCATTAACTCTTTGTGGTGGGTAAGTCAGGCGTTTCAGTGTTTTAAAAAGAAACTTACACAGGCTGATTGATCTAAAGTCTTTGCAAGAGCTTTTCCACGCATTTTGAATGAAGGTGACTTTTGACCATATTTCAATCTGGAGAACATAGTCCACCCTCGGAAACTTAACGTTAATGACAATCAGCCAGTTTTCAAAGAAACGTTCACAGATTGATTGCTCTAAAATCTTTGCACATTACGGATCTATTACAGCCTTCCACGTTTTCGTAAAAGCTTACTTAGGAGTCCTAGTTGGCTCTACTCTCCGAGACCGAGAGTTGTTTATATTTAGGTTACTACTACGTCTTTAAAACTAAATGAATTTTATGCAGTAACATCATTTCTCTCCTCCATTATTTTAGGTAAAAATATGGTTTCAAAATCGTCGCGCCAAATGGAAACGCGTCAAAGCTGGTCTCACATCGCACGGTCTCGGTCGTGGTACGGGCGGTGGCGGCACCAAAATCGTTGTACCATACCTGTGCATGTCAATCGTTTTGCCGTACGCTCACAACACCAACAATTAGAGAAAATGTGCCTAAGTGGTCCAAAACCTGATCTGCGTAAGAAAATGCCCACCGAATTAAGTGGCTTCGAGAAGTTCAATGCTACCAATGGCGTCATAACGGGTTTAAATAATGGTAGCGTTGCTGCTGCCGCGGGTATTTTAAGTGCAACAGCGACACCGGCAGCTTTAATGGCGGCTGCGAATATGGCGGCGGCAGCTATACAGGCACGGGCACTTTGACTTTGGCGCGTAGTATTTATTGAAATAAAAATGTTGTTTTTTTTTAGAGTTACTCAGCAAAATGTTGGCGAAATATTAAAGAAATTTTACAAATTGAGATTTAAACTAAATGACTAAACTTAAAGATAATTTATTTGCTTTATTTTTCAAGTTTTCATTTGTTTATGTTTACCATAGTTTTTATTTAAGTATGTTTTAAATTGATTAGGATAGTAAAAAAATGTAAATTTAAAATAAAAAAAATAAACACACTCAATTGAATAGAAAATAAAAGATTAAAAAAAAATTTATTAATTTCATTTTGTTTATCTAGGGAAACCGAAAAAGATGTGGTTAGGCTTTGCTGGGATGGCTGTTTCATGCCCTGTAGGCCGGACCATTAGAACACTGACCAATAATGAAAACCAATCCTACTGAACAATATAGTTGGAAAACAGTGACAGAAAGATTGAAGTAAATCGCAGCGACAGCTTCGAAGAGATTCCGCTGTCTGGTTGGCTGTGGCAGCGCCTGTGTCTTGTTGCCAATCACGCTTACCAATAATGGCAATCACGCAAACAATTAGCTGAATAAACCAACAAATCGGTGCTATACCAATCAAGTTATGGACGGATGGTACGAATCCAGGTAAATGCTGCTCTAACGAAAGCTGTGCCTACGAGCATAATTATAAACTGGGATTTAAATCCTATAGCTCGTTTATCAATATTCAGTCACAGTCGCGGAAGAAAATCGCTGCAGCCTAGAAGTAACAGTCACAAAAAGGGCCGGATTAAATCTCAACGGGGCCCTGGGGCCCTTTTTCACGTCCGTTTGCGTTGTTTTTTTCGATTAAAAAATACAAACTTATATCTTTCATAAAATGTTTATTGTCACAATGTAATAATATCAATAAAATTACTATCTACAATTTTATCATCAATATCGATTTTGTTCAATAAATCTGACTCAATGCAAATTATACTTAACCTCTCGAGTCGCTCTTGTCGCGTTGTAGCTCTTTCGCGAGCTTTGATTCTATTGCGCGAAGGATCGTTCAGCAGAACAATGTTTGTGATCACTAATGTTGAAAAAATCCGAACAGCTATTTTCCTGTGCTTTAGGAAATACATCGGCTCCCAATTGATCTTCCAGTTATATAATTTTATTCTTATACAAATGAAAAACTATGCGTTTTTTGTGTCATGCCCGTGTATCTGGAGTTTCACGCTAACTTTGGATTGTTTCATTTCAATGAAAAATTCTACCAAATCTCTAGAATAAAAATAACTAAGTTATTTATAACTTCGTGGAGGTCTCCATCACTTGGAGAAAAGTTGATGAGAAATGCAATTTTCTCTGAAACTTCCATATACTTTCACTGTGAAGATTGTCGATGATTTCGAGAAACCTTTTGCCCTAAAATCATCGCGAGGCGAAAATTTTACTTCTGCAGCATTTCCGTCATTAGTTGTTTTTTTCTATAACGAGTACGTTTTACGATTCTGTATAACCAACACCAGTTAATAACTGTTTTGTTTTTTTCCTCGAAATCATTGAACTTTTCACGGAATGAAACTAAACTCTTTTCTAACGATCCGTACAAAAAGCACACGTTTGCAAATCTGCTTTTTAACTTTGCAATGATTTACTCATATCAGTCAAAATAGAGTTGAAGACTTCTACACCCTCTGTTCCAAAAATAACCGAAATTTTTCAAAATAAAAACAACCAGTGTACATTTTGAGATAATTCTTTTTTATTATTCAATATACTTCCTTTCACTTCGATATACTTCTTTGCACGCTAATACAATTTGTCAAATGAGTCAGAAATGTCCTTTTTAGTAACCTTGTCTAGTTCGTCGGGTCGTCGCCTTTTGAATGCGGTCAATTGAGTTTTATTTATTTGAGTAAAAATTGTTTTCAGTTCTGATTATATTTTTCTTTCACTCTCTAGAATTTTATGTTTGTAAGAAAATTTTAGAAGTCTTTTTCATTTTTCGGATGGCCCCCTAAAATCGGGGGCCCAGGCAACTGCCCATTCTGCCAACTTGTTAATCCGGCCCTGGTCACAAATAACAATGTTCCTCAAAACAACGCGGGCTCTATTTACTACACCACGCCATCATCTTTGCTTGGAATATAGTAACATGAGGCGATAAATCAGGTCTACAGAAGCTGTGATATGCTACAGAAGAATTTGATATAATTATCAAGAAAACGGTATCTTGAAGGCTCCTAGGCGGTTAAATATGAATTCTGAATACCTCTGTATAGATGTAGTTGGTCAGTGTCGAGTTTTGTGTCACAACGAGGCTAATGATAAGTGAAACCAATTATAGTGCTGCATACTTCCTACGACCGTTTGCTTATATTCATATCAACAGCGATACTCACATTTAGTAATCTAATATACTAGACCTAATCTAATTAGTAATCTAGTATACTAGACCTAACCAATGGTGAGCTCAAAGCGGAGTGTGGATGAGCTAGTCCTAACTATAGGAGGTTATCAAATAAAGCCAAAGCCTTTCTTGAAATATTTAGGAGTAAACACTTCAGGGCGAGAAAGGGAGAGAAAGTTTCTAGAGTTAGTGGAGCTCTAACGCGAATAATGCGCAACATCGGCGGCCTGAAGCTATGCGTCAGCTATTATCCAACGTGACCAGCTCGATAATATTATATGCAACATCAGTATGGAATGGATCTTAAATTACCCACCAAGAAGATGTACTAGCAGCATACCGTGTTACTGTTATATGAATAGCATGTGTTTAAGTGACTTAAACTATGCACATTTATTCGTTCGTTTGTTTCATTAGCCATTGAGTGTGCTGGTAATTCTCAACTGGTTAGTGAAATATTCTAAAGACATAGTTTAAAATTTTTATATCCCAAAGCGGGGTTTTTCAAAGCAAAACAAGGTAGGTGAAAATGTTTGAGTTCCCAGGTATCCCTATAGCAATATCATGTCGAATCATGCATCCTTTTTATTTTTCGAAATTTTTCCATAAAAGTCCACATAATATAAAATCTGTATTTTTATTTTTTGAGTCCGATAGAACAGGTTAACTCGGACTTTTAAAAATAAAAGTCCGAAAATAAAAGTTAAATCCGGACTTTTATTTTTTAAGGCCAAAATAAAAGTCCGGCTTGATAACCAAAATTTAAAATTTAAAAAATTTAAAATGTAAAAGTTTAGTAGTATTGTTTTGATAAGCTTGTTATCTAGCATATTTTATTTATTTATTTATATACAAGCATACATATTTATTTATATTTTAATTCATATATTTACTTATTTTTTCCATATCGGTTACATGTACTTAAATATTCTGACTTATTTTACGTTATAATGAATTTTTGTAATATGATTCCCTTTAGTCATTATGAATTATGTTTGTTGTACTACAAAAGACAATTGTCTTACTGTACTAATGAATGTGTTTGTACGATATGGGCGTTTTCGAGATATCGACCAAATGTGGACCAGGGTGACCCAGAACACCATCTGTCGGGTACCGAAAATTTATTTATAAATGTAATACCACAAACAGTATTCCTGCCATGATTCCAAGGGCTTTCGATTTCGCCCTGCAGAATTTTTTCATTTTCTTCTACTTAATATGGTAGGTGTCACACCCATTTTACAAAGTTTTTTCCAAAGTTATATTTTGCGTAAAAAACTAATCCAATCACCATGTTTCATCCCTTTTTTCGTATTTGGTATAGAATTATGGCATTTTTTTCATTTTTCGAAATTTGCGATATCGAAAAAGTGGGCGTGGTCATAGTCGGATTTCTCCCATTTTTAATACCAAGATAAAGTGAGCGCAGATAAGTACGTGAACTAAGTTTAGTAAAGATATAACGATTTTTACTCAAGTTATCATGTTAACGGCCGAGCGGAAGGACAGACGGTCGACTCTGTATAAAAACTGGGCATGGCTTCAACCGATTTCGCCCAGAAAACAGTTATCGTCATAGAATCTATGCCTATACCAAATTTCACAAGGATTGGTAAATTTTTGTTCGACTATGGCATTAAAAGTATTCTAGACGAATTAAATGAAAAAGGGCGGAGCCACGCCCATTTTGAAATTTTCTTTTATTTTTGTATTTTGTTGCACCATATCATTACTGGAGTTGAATGTTGATATAATTTACTTATATACTGTAAAGATATTATTTGTTAAAATTTGACTTAAAAAAAATTTTTTTTTAAGTGGGCGTGTTCGTTATCCGATTTTCAAATTTTTATTTAGAGCACATATAGTAAGAGGAGTAACCTTCCTGCCAAATTTCATCACGATATCTTCAACGACTGCCAAATTACAGCTGGCAAAAACTTTTAAATTACCTTCTTTTAAAAGTGGGCGGTGCCACGCCCATTGTGCAAAATTTTACTTACTTTCTATTCTGCGTAATAAGGTCAACCCATCTACCAAGTTCATCGATTTATCCGTTTTGGGTAATGAATTATCGCACTTTTTCTGTTTTTCGAAATTTTCGATATCGAAAAAGTGGCGTGATTATGGTCCGATTTCATTCATTTTAAACAGCGATCTGAGATGAGTGCCCAGGAAACTTACGTACCAAATTTCATTAAGATACCTTAAAATTTACTCAAGTTATCGTGTTTACGGACGGACGGACAGACGGACGGACATGGCTAAATGAATTTTTTCGCCCAGATCATTTTGAAATATAGAAGTCTATATCTATCTCGATTAATTTATGCCATTACGGATTACCGTTACTTACTTACTTACTTAATTGGCGCTTAACCGTCTAAACGGTTATGGCCGTCCAACAAGGCGCGCCAGTCGCTCCTTCGCTCCGCCAACCGGCGCCAATTGGTCACACAAGGGAGTTTAAATCGTTTTCCACCTGGTCCTTCCAACGGAGTTGGGACCGCCCTCTACCTCTGCTTCCATAGGCGGGTTCCGATAGAAACACTCTCTTGGCCGGATCATCATCTTTCCTGCGCATAACATGGCCTAGCCAGCGCAGCCGCTGCGTTTTAATTCGCTGGACTATGTTAATGTCTGCGTATAGCTCGTACAGCTCATCATTAAATCTTCTTCGGTACTCGCCATCGCCAACTCGTAGAGGTCCATACATCTTTCGAAGAACTTTTCTCTCGAACACTCCCAAAGCCGCTTTATCTGCTGTTGTCATGGTCCATGCTTCTGCCCCATATAGCAGGACGGGTACGATAAGTGACTTGTAGAGTATGATTTTTCGGATTACCGTTATGCGAACAAAATTAATATACTCTGTGAGCTCTGCTCAGCTGAGTATACAAATTTTTTTATTTCGGATAAGCCGTTTCTTTGTTATCAAGCCGGACTTTTATTTTGGCCTTAAAAAATAAAGTCCGGATTTAACTTTTATTTCCGGACATTTTATTTTTAAATTAATAGTCCAAAATTAATAGTTTTGCAAGGAATTATATTATAAAAGGAATAACAGTCTCCGCCCCTGGTTGTGATATAATGGCGTTTCTAGTGATGTCGCGATTGATGCATGCCGAAAGGGAACGCGGAGAACTGCGTATGCGAAACAGTGGCCACTAAATCACTTTAATATCTTAGTGAAGCGAAGATAATAAAGAGAACAGGCAAACGCTGGATGAACCTGCTTCAACGAGCTAGCTCGGTGCTATGGGGTCTTTATGCCGCCCTACAAAGGGGCATCGCGAACTATTGTATGAAGGTGCGGACGGCAACGGCCAGGATTACCAGCAAGGAACAGCTACGCTGGCCATGGTCCTCACCGCAGTCCGAATTTGGATCCAGTGTGGTGCACAAACTGATACGGGTTTCACAGTTGCCAAACCGGGGTATGCACGTCGCATCATTTCGACACTACGACGGTGTGTGGTGACGCAGCACTACGAAGCCACGCTGATAATCAAACCCGACAAAGGCAAGGTCTTCGATGTGACGGGCAAAACACCGCCGGCTAACCACTTTCTCCGTTCGGGAAAATGCACCCGTTTTTGCGACTGGTGTTTTGTATACCGAGCACGACTTAATGTCCTCCCACTGTACGCTGCAAAGATATGGCTTATAGACGCAGATAAACGCTGTCGCAAATGCGGAAAGGAGCTGGAGACCTTGCCCCATGTGCTTAACTACTGGAACCTTAAAATTATAAAAATTAAAGAAAGGTATCAGTATTTGTGGCAATCATCATCTGAACGACGTTTCATGCGGACTAGCACGGCCATAATGCTATTTAAAGAGCTTTTCGAAAACTTTTTCCAATCAATTCCACATCGGTGAATTTATTACTAGGACTTGGTTTCAACTACCTATCAGCAAGATGACAGCGGAGTGGTATTTTCTTCATCTTCTTCTTGTCCCGATAAGGAGACTCCTCAAAAGTTTTGGGCAGTTTTATCGGTGTTGGCGGGCCTTCTCGGGATATTGATCAGGTACGTTCCAGCAAATAACACCATTAAGGTACTACCCCGACATTTCGCGAGGAACTAGGGGCCGCCAGAGCTTCGCCTGCCTAATAAACGGCATTTGCCATGGATAGGTGAGGTTGAAAATTGGGCGATAGAGAAGCCATAAATTGCGCTTGCAACCACTTGAAAGCATTGCGCTACACACCCATTGAATCCCTCGTTGTGGTATAATATAGTTGGCTAAACTTTTCCGGTATTAAAAAATTTTTGTGTCCGAATGTGTACCAAGCTAGAAACTAAGAAAGAGGGGGAAAATGTTCCCTTCCACGGTTCTTTTCATGTATGCTCTCTGGCAGTTGCAGGGTTAGTTCGGACACTGTTAAGGTCTAGGTTTAAAGATGACCGTCATCAGAACACTTAGTGATGGTCCAGCACGTTAAGTGTGTAAGCACCAGATCTTCACGGTTTTCTTCTATAATACTTAGAAGGAAAAAGCTGTTATTTGATAAACAACGGTTTTTATACCCAGCTGTACTTGTACACAGGGTATTATAACTTTGATTGGACAACGGTTGGCTGCACAGGTATAAAGGAATCGAGATAGATATAGACTTCCATATATCAAAATCATCAGTATCGAAAAAAAAATTTGATTGAGACATGTCCGTCCGTCCGTCTGTCCGTTAAACACGATAACTTGAGTAAATATTGAGATATCTTCGCCAAATTAAGTACACGAGCTTATCTGGACCCAGAATAGATTGGTATGGAAAATTAATGAAATCGTATGATAACCACGCCACTTTTTATATATATAACATTTTGGAAAACACAAAAAACCTGATTATTTAGTAAATAATACACCTAGAATGTTGAAAGTTGACGTGTGGACAGATATTGAGACTCTTAATAAAAATTTGAAAAATATTTTTTTAAATGGGCGTGGCACCGCTCACTTGTGATAAAATCAATTTTACAAATTTATTAATCATAAATCAAAAATCCTTAAACCTATTCGTAACGAAATTCGGGCAGAGTTGTTGCCTTTACTATAAGGAATGCTTTGAAGAAAAATTAAAGAAATCGGTTAGGACCACGCCCACTTTTATATAAAAGATTTTTAAAAGGGTTGTGGACGAATAAAATAAGCTATATATTTTGGCAAAAAAGAGCTTATATCAATGGTATTCATTTCTCAAATAATAATAAATAGGTACAAACTTCAAATTATTACTAAGCAATTTTCTATGTTTTCGGGAGCCATAACTCGAAGAAAAATTAGTTCAGAATAAAACCATATGTATATGGGGTATTCCATCCCATTTCGACCAATTTTTGAACCCGACCTCTTTAGAATTGGCTGAAAGTTTTTCTTCTTTTTTTAGCTTACGAAAAACGTTTTTCAGAATTTTTTCATCACAACTCAAAAAGTTATGAATTTAAAAAAAAACACCGTTTTTGTTTTCAAAATGCTATAACGTTTTCAAAAATTGACCGTTTAGGGACTTTTTTTTATTGTTTTTAAATGTACTTTTCGGAAAAAATACAAAAAAATGTTGAAAGTTTCTTTTTAATTTTTTCAGTTTTTTCGAGATTTTTCAAATTTCGCCATTTTTTTTCTCATAAAAAACTTCAATCAATTCTGCATCCATCCCCACTAATCCCGGAGTGGGCCGATATTTTTTTATTTAATTGACTTTAAAAAATTTTTTGTATTTTTTTCCGAAAAGTACATTTAAAAACAAATTTAGATCGCAAACGGTCAATTTTTGAAAAAAGTTATAGCATTTTGAAAACAAAAAACGGCGTCCAACTCAAAATAAGTTATGAATTTAAAAAAAAACGATGTTTTTTTCAAAATGCTATAACTTTTTTCAAAAATGACCGTTGTGGGATCTTTTTTTATGAAATTTGTTTTTAAATTTACTTTTCAGAAAAAATACAAAAAAATTTTTGAAGTTTTTTTTTCAATTAAATAAAAAAAAAGAAAATATCGGATCACTCCGGGATTGGTGGGGATGATTGCAGAATTGATGAAGTTTTTTATGAGAAAAAGAAAAAAATAGCGAAATTCGAAACATCTCGAAAAACTGAAAAATTACAAAAAAAAACTTTAAAAATTTGTTTGTATTTTTTCGAAAAGTACATTTAAAACCAAATTACAAAGTCCCAAACGGTCATTTTTTGAAAAGTTATAGCATTTTTAAAACAAAAATGGTGTTTTTTTTTAAAATTCATAACTTTTTTTGAGTTGGATGAAAAATTTGAAAAAATTCTGAAAAACGTCTTTCGTAAGCTAGAAAAAAGAAGAAAAACTTTCAGCCAATTCTAAAGGGTGTCGGGTTCAAAATTGGTCGAAATGGGATGGAATACCCCATATGTATATTGCGCAGCCTTGTAACACTATTAAGCACACAAAACAAACAACAACAGCATTTCAGGTGTACAGCTGGGTATGTAATGTTCGGTTTCACCCGCACTTAGTCGGCCTTACTCGCTAGAACTTATTTTGGACGAGTGGTATTTCTATATACTATATTTCTTGCGCTCAATATTTCAGCATCCAAAAACATGGTTCGTTCTGAAGCTTTCTCGGCTCTCCATCTCTTACTGTTTAAGCCGCCTCCGTCACCATTAGATGGCGGCAATTCCTATGCGCAGCCGTGCGCGGCGAATGTAAAGGCCCATTCGCTAGTCTTTACTACTAGCCGGTAATCGCGGACGCGCTCCTATTACTAAAGTTGTGTGAATATCTTTACATACCAATCGTGTATATACATAGATACATATATTTAGTCTGAACGTATATGAAGTTAATTTCATTTATTGTTAAAAGTTAAACTCTGAAAAGTGATATTAAAAATTATAACGTTTGACACACCAATATAATTTTTATTTTCGAGTGCAGTGTAGCGAAGAAAGACCAGTTTATTCACCTACTTTAACACAAGAGATTGACTTAAGTAGGTACATAATTACAAGTAAAAGTACTATACTTATACAGCATACGATACAACAGAGCTATTGACCAATTCACCTTATTCATTACACATTAAGTACGTAATTTATAAAATTTATCACGCACTACACATATGAGGTAATTTCTGCAAGGACAGCTAAATGGCCGATGGCGGCGATTTCAAGTGTAAGTAAATAACCATTGCTGATTGTATATGTGAATTGTAGTGATGAGTGGAAAGTGTGAAGTAAAGAGTCAACTGTCAATTTCACACATCGAAAGTCCATAACGAAATTTCGTAATTAACGCACCAAATTGTTACATTCAGAATTTCAAGAGTCACAATGGCGCGGCATGAAGGTAGCGGCGCATGGGCCCACGGAAGTGGTTGGTAAATATGTATGTGGATGTTAATGCTATAAATGGTTACTATCTACATACGTACATATATAGTTTTATATCCGGTTTTCGTATTTTAGTTATTACTCGTAAAAATCTATATATGTAGGTATAATAACACTTACATGATTTTCTTAGCACATTAAGGTAAACCCCAAAATATCTGGAAAAATGGTGCTAGTGACGGGTTGATGACTGAATACCAAGATCGAATGAGCGGTGAAGACTTTCTTTTAGCTTAACTTGTCGGGCCTGATGGTATATTTCCTGCCATGTTATATTTCCGTGAAACGGCTCAACATAACATATGGCGAGTGTATAAAATTGAGTCATGTAAGCTGCTCATCTCCTTTCCTACCAAAAGCAGGAAGGTATCCCAAAGACTCTAGGCCTATAGGCTCAATATAATATCTGCTGACGACCTCTGTGAGGCTATTAGATGTATACATAAAGTTCACATTAATGAAAAGCTGTTCTCCGAAAGATAACATACGTACACCAAAGGCAAGTTGGTAGACAAGGCGTGGGGTGGTTATAGGGATAGAAAAAGCATTGTAATATAAGGGGTACGCCTTAGGAGCGGGTAGGGGTTAGAATATACCCGCGGTAGGCATGCCTGTCGTAAGAGGCGACTAAAATACTAAATATATTCAAGGGGTTGTGTAGCGCAACCCTTTCAGGTTGCCAGCGCAATATATAGCTTTTCCAAACCCAATTTGTCAACCTCACCTATCCGTGGCGAATCCTGTTCATTAACAATCGAGGCTCTGGTGACCCGAACTCCTCATGGATCTAGGGGGGTGGGAGGGCGGTATGGGCCTGGAAGGTCGCATGTGGTCATAACAAATCGTTCCCGAGATGGTCGGGCTTGGTACCGGAACGTACCGGATCTGCATCCGGCGAAGGACCATCAACATCGACAACACTCCCAAGGCTTTCGGAGGGTGTCCTTATCGCTACAACAACAACAAGGAGTCATCTTACACATTACCAGGGCATTCAACAAAGTCGCTAAAGGGGCAATAATGATGCAGAAGCATTACACGCTGAAAATATTTATCTAGTCTTCTTTATCAAGAGGTATAAGGTCCAAAGTTGGATTATGCCTTAGCTAGGAGAAGACTTTGCAGGAGAAAAACTTGTACAAAAAAGTAAATATATGTATATAATATAGTAAGTTGTCGTGGAAACTCACTTGGAAGGGTGAAGAGGGCCTCGGTGTGTTAGAGCGCAAGTAACCTCTAGAAATAATCGGAATAGGGGAACCTACAAACATCTATATTGGGTCCCCAGGAATATGGGAATAGATGGTAAAGAAAAAGCGGATGAGATAAGTTATCTCACCTGTAATCCCAATACTAACTAATGGCGCACCCTTTACTCACGTTGCCAGGCATGTGATCATATTGTTCCACTTACTAACTTCGCTGACGCCGCACACGCGCAACCAACGATCAGGTCAGGTATCGAAATTATTGAAATCATGGGAATTGCAATATAAGCAATTCCTGTCTACACGCGCAAGCGTTCGACTTGAGAAATGTGGGAACTGCAACCGCAGCATAAATAGATTAGCTAATAAGTTAATTTGGATGTTTATTCAGTTAATTTTGGGACGTGCAAGTGGCACGTAATAAATTGTGATTAATTGAAATTGAAGTTGTTCGTGTTAACTTTTAAATCAGTACCGGCGAACAGTGGGTTCGCCGCACCTTTAATTTTTTATATCTCTCAGGACACGAGAGATTAACTGGCGCCCGAGCAGTGCGGTGCAGGGTTCGCGTTCCAAGTGAAATTTTATTTAGTTATGCGTACAAAGGATAAAAAAACTCTTGCAGTGAAGATAAGAAACAAAGAATTTTATTCAAGAAAACAAAAAAGACACAAGAATAACTAAAAAACCCTTGCAGTGAAGATACGAAACAAAGAAATTTTTTTTTATTCAAGAACCAAAACAGATACAAGAATCAACTAAGAAATCCTTACAGTGAAAATAAGAATCAAGAAAACAAAAAGGAGACAAGCATCAGCAAAACTTACCGAACTCAAATGAAGTGGTGGTTGTAAGTAACAAATCGTAAGCCTCATTGTATATCTTTTCATTCCAGCATGAATCCAGAAAAGATAAAAAACTCCTTAACGGAAATGAATGACACCGTTAACGCCATTCTCGCCCAACTTAGAGGTTCGAAGAGCATTAGATGTGTTCATTAGAGGCCTAAATGGTGACCTCCCCACTCAGCTACTAGTGCAAACCAAATCGTCGCCAGAGGCCTACTTGGCATGCTCACGTTCATGAACGTCGACCGCAGGAACGCCATATATCGCCAGCCCCGCCCAAATAGGTATTTCAATAACAACTCCCAATCGATAGCCCCTCGGTATTATGCAAACCCAAATTATAATGACGCCGGTCAGGTTAGGGTAGCTCCAAATCAACCAGGAGCATTTCAAAATTTCTCAGGTATACACCAAGGCCGGGCAGGACCAAACTACAACTACCAGAACTCCGGTCAAACGAGAAATAGCAATCAGACTACGCAAAATTGGCGTAGCGACTCTACCCCTTCAGGATTTATAAGAACAAACCCTAGTCTTTCCCGCCAAACCAACAGGGGGGCCAAGCAAACAACAGAAGTTGTTTCACTTAATACCAGTGGATGAGGAAGCAGGAGAAGAAACTACGATCGAACACGGTCAGGAGCAAGGCGACGGCGATCAACTAAATTTTACGGCAGGAGCCTCGTGTCCGGCGTACCATACTTAGAGTATGCCACTCCACATGCAGGGAACTCTAGAATTCTTGGTATACATGGGGGATAACAAGAATTACATTAGCGAACCAGTTGCACAAAATTCCACACCGGTGGAAAAAACCATTCACAATCATTTCGGCGGGGGAATATTAAAATACATAGAAAAGTTCGTGGACATTTTTTTTCGTTTGTGGGAAAGGATATCCCCACTACATTCTTTAACCCTTCCGGGGCTAAAGCCCTTTGATGGAATCCTTGAGACGATACGGTGACAGAACTCAGAGCAGTTCTTGAGGGGAATTGAACATATTGATATTAAAACCAGACACAGTGATATCTCTTAAGCGCAAAACGGCACATGTTAATATTATCTACACGGACCTCCCTATCGATGCTAACAAAGCCTACAAAAGAGGAACTCCGTGGAATCCTTAGCAAGCTCGAGAGATGTTTTGCCAGTTGATAGGAGCATAAGAGGGCTCACCGCAATGCCACTGAAAATAGTAGATTTTAGAGCGGTATTATTTCCCGAGAATGCGTGCTCAAATTAGGAATATGTATTGGCTTGTGAAACACGCAAGTTTAGTAAGTACGATAGACACCCTAATAAACCAGAGTTACAGGCTACACCATCCATCACAACCTTGTGAGATCCTTCACATAGACATTTTTGAAACAAAAAATTTTTAAGTTTTATTGACAAATTTTCAAAATTCGCAAAGCTTTTTCACGTTAGGAACAAAGAAACTCTGCACCTTATACACAAATTGTGAAGCTTCTCCATAATTTTACAACTCCAAAAATTTTAGTCAGTGAAATGAACGGGGATTGATTAGCCCAATAATACAGAACTAATGGAATCATTGGAACTCAGCTTTACCGCACTCCATCTCAGAGAAGTGAGGTAAATGGCCAAATTGAGAGATTCCTCTCCACTTTACTAGAAATTTATAGATGCCTGAAGGCGGAAAACTCTGATCTCAGGACTTAAGGACTCGTTAATATAGCAGTTGATCGCTATAATAATTCAGTTCACTCTGTAACGAACAGCAAACCTTCGGAATATTTTTTAATCGCTCAGAACCTTCTAACTATCAGGAACTTCTTCCAAAACAGGAAAATTAGTAGATACATAAAACACTATGAAATAGAAACAGATGGCTCAGGTTGAGAGACATAATAGGAGAAGGACCATACAGAAGCGTTATAACAAAAATGATGTATATATGTTAAGGATAAGCAAATAAAGGGGAAACAAAAACACATTTATAAAAAGGAAATATGCATGCATGGAGTACTCGCTATGGACCAACCGAGTGCTCCAAAATTAACCACAATTCATACAAAAAATATGGTCCCAATTAACATTGCCTTGTCCTAGGACTGGACCATATACTCCAGCTCCGCATTACATCAGAGTAATCCATGGAGTACCCACAGTCCAATAAACATCGTGTAGTGATTACAATCGTTAAAAACGAGCAATGATCGGCTTACAATATGTTCGTTTAGAAATATGAGTTGGTCCATTGCTGCATTACAATGGAGTACAATGGTAAGTATCTCCAGTGGACCACATGATCCAACGATTTTTGCAGGGTTTGTTCCACTTTACTAACTTCGCTGCACGCAGCACACGCGCAACCACGATCAGGTCAGGTATCGAAATTATTGAAATCATGGGAATTGCATATAAGCTATTCCTGTCTACACGCGCAAGCGTTCGACTTGCAGAATGTGGGAACTGCAACCGCAGCATAAATATTTAGCAGTAATGGATTAGCTAATAAGTTAATTTGGATGTTTAGTTCAGTAATTTTGTGAGGACGTGCAAGTGGCACGTAATAAATTGTGATTAATTGAAATTGAAGTTGTTCGAGTTTAACTTTTAAATCAGTATCTACCGGCGAACAGTGGGTTCGCCGCACCTTTAATTTTTTATATCTCTCAGGACACGAGAGATTAAACTTTAGATAAAAGGACGCATCCCTCGAGGCTTGTGCCATTGACATTCTAATCAGATTTGTCGAGATAAAAAGAAGGCAAGAGTTGCACATTATCGATCAAGCAAGAGAGCCGTGAAACTAAGCGCGGGGCTGCAAAGTTTCGAAGATAATACGCTGTTTTATGACCTTAGACCAACAATATTACTTTTATCAAAAAAGAGGGGACCCTTGGCTTATTATAGATATTCTGACTGGACATTAACTTCTAGCGCCACATGGTTTTAAATTGGACCCTTTTTACTGTTAGCAGACGTAGGAAATGCGTGTTTCAGAAGGAAATGATCCAGCTATTAGGAGGCGACACGGCTATCTGATCTAGAATGCGCAAGTAAGATAGATCCTACAAAGCTTCTAGTATTTGCCAATGTAGAGTTTTTTTTAGTTTGGTCGTTGAATAAACTTCTGGTAACACCATGAACACATTTAGTCTTTGCGAGGCCTTATGAACCGGCCAGTTCAAACTATCCTAAGGTCTTTATAAAATTGAATTGATTTATTTAGTACATATTTTTGTTTCGCCCTAATGCAATAATAACACGCATAGATACATAAATACATACATAGACATGTATCACATGACATTTAGGCTCTCATTTACACAGCATCAGTAAACAATCACTCCAGGTGTCTCACGTGTCACGCCCCAAATAAAGGAACGTTGCTAACTGCCACATTTGAGTCGATAATCTGGTGAGCAGCATAGCAGCGGGAAAAAGGGGCGATTTCCCATATGCCTATTTGCAGGGGTTTTGCACAAAGGACGATTTGAAAGGAATCCCTTTGGCAGCTAACAGTGGCTTATGAGCTACAATGAGGTTGACTTATTAGCTGCATAATGAATTGTGTTTCTTGAGCGAGAGGCAGCGGACTACGATTTCACATACACACATCACACAAACTTACATTCATACTTCTGACTGTTAGATGGCATGAAAAGGACTATTCTTGTTGCCTTTGATTGCTGAGTGCTTTGTCGTGCGTATTAAATTATAAAGCAAAGTGTCGTTTAAATGTGGCAAATTTACTTTTTGTATACAAATTTATAATTGTTTTGTTATAATTTGTTGTTGTTGCTTTGGCAGTTAAGTGAACAACATTTTTGCTAGCCAAACAACCTCCGAAAGCGAACAACCCCACATTGGGAGAAATGAATTGCTGTTGTTATTGTTGTTGTATTCCATTGCGTGTCACGCACTACCACGTTTCATGTTGTGGCACGCCTCCAAGCGCGCATTCATTTGTACATTTGCAACATATGCATGCATGTAACTATGTGCACACATACCTACACAAATACCCACCAAAAAATGTATACCTTATTTATATGTACTTATGTATAAGGTTTGGTTGATTGATCAAAGCTCGAACATTTTATGTGCTTGTGGAAGGAGGAAATGGTTATGCACAGATTTTTCCTTGAAAGGCTCCCCACCAGAAGCTATCCTACTAAGGCCCCGGCGCTCTTCGTACCTGAGACCGCATTAGGCATTGATTCCGGTACGGGTGCCTGCTTCGCGAGGTGCGTGACTACCTCCATGTTAGAAACCCCATATCTGGTCGAAGTTCGTTTGTATGGGGAGCAAAAAGTAAGACTCACAAAATATTATTCCCAAGGCGATTTTTTATAAAAAAAAACTTAAAACTGTACGATCCCTGCATTTAAGTTGCATTTCACGGTGCTATGACATAATTCCAAGTGGCACAGGCGCCAAGCTATTTACTTGGTACTATGTCAGTGCTTATGAAGGCAATTCCAATGGGGACAATGCCACTCTTGTCACAGCGACATAATCCCAAGTAAAAAACCTGGCGCTATGCCACTTGGGATTATGATGCCAAATTAGTATATCTCGATATTTTCTAGATATTTTAAAAGAATAAGAACAACATAAAAACAATTCGATAGTATACCGATGCTTATGGTTATCGTCATGGATGCAGAAGCCAGGCAGGAAAAGAACAGAAGAGCAAATAGGGAAAGAGGAAAGGAAAGATTAGAAGTCAAAACCGAAGCGGAAACCGGACGATGTGTAACCAATTTCTTAACGAAGTGTTAAAGTTTTTTATCGGATGAGTTTTCGGTTTGTTATCGTGGTAATATGGGTTTGTTAGGCGTTTCATATCGACGAATTATAATTATCGGTATGTTAATGGTGTGTTATAGAGGAGTTATTGATTTATTATCGGAGTGCTGTATACTTGCCATCGATAACAAAGGTTAATTATTAGCTATCGATTTTTTATCGACGATGTATCGGTTTGTGATCGATTAACTATCGACAAATTGTCCATTATTGTATCGAAAATGCTATGAGTATGTTATCAAAAAGTTTATCGATTTGAAATTGTAGTATGTTACCAATTTATTATAATCGGTGAGTTGTCGAAAGTGTATCGATTGTTTATCTCGAAATCATCGACGTGTTATCAATAATTATCGGTTTCTTAGCGAAAAGTTCTGTTATCGGTGCGTAATCGAAAGTTTTTTGTCGATGATGTTGCCCATGTCTTCCATAAATGAATGAACAAACCTGTTTTATATGGGAGAAAATTCAAAGTTGGACACCAATGAATTGAATGAGCTACAGAACTGCGCACTAGGTTAGGCTGAACTGGGCGGTCCATGAGGACCTAACATAGACTGAATGAGTCCGTAGTGTTACCAGAAGTTTACTTATTGACCATACTGAAATACCCTATCAAAAACAGGACATATGTTATAAAAACAACTCCGTCCTCTTGCCAAATACTAGAAGCTTTCTAGGACCTATGCCACTTGCTGCTTCTAGTTTTGATAGCTGTATAACTCCTAAATCACGGTACTAGCACAAAACGTGCTCTATCGTTTCCTCCTCGAACCCACACTTCCTACACCTGCTATCACTGACAAGCATAATTTAAAAGCATGTGATGCCAGACGGCAGTGTTCAGTCAGAATACCCATCATGAGTCTACAGTCCTCTCTTTTTAAAGATAGAAGCAACTTCGTTAGTCTAAGGTTTTAAGCTTTCCCGTGTGGTCGATCATGTGCACCTCTCGCCTTCTCTTAATCTCGCCATCTAATTGAAACATCTACGGAGCAAGCTTGAAGGGATGCGCTTTTTAGCTAGTTTATCCGCTGTTTCATTTATCTATTCCATATGCTGGGACCCAATATAGATGTATACTTTCCCGTCTCGATTCTTTTTATGGATTGCGTACACTCGCACACACATTAAGATGCTCTGTATACGAATTATTGCCTTAATTGCCGCTTGGCTGAAAATAAATGTTAACATGGCTGCAGTTTGATCTATTCTCTTCCAGTGTTTCTACTGCTTTGGTTACGGCTAATAGTTCCTCTGAAAACGCTGACTAAGTGAGATCTAGCAGCTCGTAGAATTTTGAGAATCTCTTATTTCCGGATCAATTTCGCCATTTGAGCCCCTGTGCGCCAATAATTATCCACCTCTATGGTGGCTTTAAGAGCCCCTCGAGCGATGGGTAGCGGATCAGGT
>JARSSU010004935.1:0-11213 GCA_029619165.1 Eurosta solidaginis
ATACATTGTATGTACATATTTATTTATTTATTTTTTTTATTTAGAATGTATGGGTGTACATGTAAGACTGAGTCTTTTAAAGTACAATACGAAATTGGAAATTCAAATAAAAAAAACAAATTTTAAATCTTAGGTCTATTACAATTCTCAAGTATTTACAACATAAACGTATTATTTTAAATTAAAAACTGATTTAATATTAATATTATGTTTGTAATTTTAAAAGTTAGAATTTGAAAAATTTAGTAAAAGGAAAAATAGAGGAATGAAATATGCATAGATCAAGTCAGATCGAAATCACTTTCACACTGTAGAAATAAAATAATTGTGAATTATGCTTCTGTAGTTACATCTACCCATAACAGCTTTGACATCTTCTGGAATTGAATTCCAGAGCCTAGCAGCATTAACGAAGAAAAGCCCTGTGAAGAGGACAGGTATTTATATTTAGGGATTATCAGAGTTTGATGCCTTCTGGATCTTGTTAGCATTAATTAACGTAAAGGTATTCCGGAGCTTTATATTCTAAAAGCTTATACATGAACGTACAATTTCTAGCAGCGAGATAGTTGGAAATAGTACACCCCAGAATTTGGGTCTTCCATGCAGTGATGTGATCATATCTTTTGAGTCCGTAAACGTAACGCGTAACATTGTTAAACGCAACATCAATTTTGCGCGACGAAGCAGAATCTAGCTTGTTATATACAAGCTCAGAATAGGTGATGTGGGGTAGAATTATTGAAGTGCCAGTTTCTTTCTCGTCTCAAGAGGCGTAAATGAAGCGGACATTCGTAATCTACGTAGAGCAATATACACTTTGCTTACAACTTTGTTTATATGGTCTGAGCAAGTCATCGTAGAGTTTACAACAAATCCCAAATTTTTAACCTTTCCAGTAATTACTAATCAGCGTTACCAATATACAACTTTGGGATATCTTCTACATGCACTACACTGCTACCTATAGGCAACACATATGACTTAACAGCATTCAAACAAAGACAATTAACAGTAGCCCATTGTGAAATAGATGACAGATCACAATTAATTTTATAGCACATATCTTCAACAAGACCGACACGACTGGACAAATACAGTTGTATATCGTCAGCATAGGCATGAACCTGTACATGCTGACATACGGAGAATACATCATTGACAAAGAGACTAAATAAAAGGGGACCAAGAACAGATCCTTGCGGTACACCAGAGGTAAACGATACTAGACAAAGAGGACGTAGAGCTGCAGGTCACTTTCTGAGTTCTTCCAGCAAGGTAGCTAACCATAAGGTTTAGAGCACTATCAGAAAACCCGAAAAATACTTAAGCTTTTTGCAAAGAATATCATGATTCACTAAATCAAATGCTTTCGAAAAGTCTAAAAGGCAAAGGAGTGTAAGATGTCCTTTGTCGGACTCCATCCTTATGTCGTCCATTATTTTTATCATAGCTGTAGAACAGCTGTGTTAAGGCCGAAATCCAGATTGCAATGGGGAAAGTAGTTTATTCCGTTTTACAAAAGCAGAAATTTGTATTGCCATTAAGGATTCACACACTTTCGAAAAAGTTGGCAGTATGCTTATCGGTCTATAATCACTTGGGCTCGTGGCATTCCTCTTTTTTTGAATAGTATTATGACAGCTTTTTTCTATTCCGTTGGGAAAATCGCAGTTGTGAAAGTGTGATTTATTATATGAGTCAGAGTTCCTATAATAATCGGCAATGCTAGCTTCACAAACTTAAGAGATATCCCATCATTTCCTATAGCAGTCGATTTAACCATAGTGAGGGATTTTAACACCTCAGACTCGGTTACTCCTTCAAATTGAAAATGCTCATTTGTGCTAAGGTTATCTACAAATATCTGTGGAGGGGAAATGGGCATATCTCTAGTGGCACTTGCGAAGTAATTGTTCAGTACATTGGGGTCTATTTTACATTCCTCCTGTGCTTCACCATGAACATTAAGCCTTTTCAAATTGCTCCAGAGTTCCCTTGTCGGTAACGACGGACTAAGTTTGGCATCGCAATACACTCTCTTTGCATTTTTATAATTACGTTTGCTTTGTTACGGCCAATCTTATACTGTGCCCAATCATATGTTGTTCTAGTTCTTCTCCATCTGGCATATAATCTATTTTTAGTTTTTATTGCTGACCTAACTACATTGTTGTACCAGGGGCAAGATGTATTTAAAGCTTTAATATTTCTAAGGGGTACATGCTTATTAAATAATTGGGTTAAATTTGTATTTAAAAAATCAAGTTTTTCGTCTACAGTCCCATATAACCAACGTTCAGACCAATTAACGTAAGACAGACTAGCGTGCAAATCACTGACGTTCACCGACTTCAAGTCACGATACACGAAAGTACTACAATTAGGACAATTAAATGACACATCAAGTGAACAAAAAAGCAAGTCATGGTCCGATATAAAAAACATCTGGTCAAATTTTAAAACATGGTCAGAACTGGATGTAATAACAAGATCTAATAGGCTATGTTTACGCGGCGTAGGCTGCCAACCGTCCCATCTCCCTTTTGTACATACGTATATCCATGAATTTATATCTATTCCGTATCTTGTACTGTATTTTATTATGGAATTGTATTATAGTGAATTACCCGCATAATCCATGAATTGTATTTACCCTTTAAATTCCCTATTGGGAACACTAATGGACGTGTGGCAGCCTCCACCGCGAAAATCCACCAAATTTAATTCGCCGCAAATGCAGGATGGCGATCTGGCATGATCGCCATCTGTCAGAAAACAACCACCTTTTGGTCATATAGATTTTTTTATTGTCGCTGTCATCTAAAAGGAAAAATCCCAACATCTTTGCTTTCGACAAAACAATTTGAAAATAAATGAATTGGCAATAAAGTCCAGAATATTCGTGGAAGTTTTGTGTCGCTTAATTAATAAAAATATATTTATAATTCCTAGTATTACAAAGTTAATGGTGAATTGGTAAAACCTCAAGAATATTTAGTGAAAAGATCCATCGAAATCGTAGTGAAACTGTGTTGATAAAGCTACTTCTAGGAATCATTTCAGGCACAATATAGCATAATCTGTGCAATTAAAGCTTGCAGATTTGTAGGAGTTATTTTGCTACTTCTGAACTCGGAAATATTTAATTAGGAAGAAATACAAGTGACATTAATTGAATGTCCTAATACGCTGTGCTTCTCTTTTATACGTGTTGCATTGGTTCTAAATCACAAACAAGTAAACTTTGCGCTGAATTTAAAGAGCGTTCAAAATATTTTTAAACTATCTAAAGCTCCCCAAACGAGCGATTGAAACCGGCCTGTTTACGATCAACATAAACCGACGTCCTTTGTGGAACCACGGAACAAGTTGGTGAATAGCATTATTGAAGGACTAGGAAAGAACAACCACAGAATCACCGCCATCGCCGTCAAGGAGTCATTACTGTCGGGCACATCTTCAGAAGTCTATACCGTCCGCAACCCTACCTACATGCCGGTGAGTAACACCCCCTTAAGTATCTAATGGTCCTTCGTCGCCATTGACGGAACCAGCGTTTTTCAATAATATAAAAAACACGTACATACATTACGTATATCCCCCGACTAAAATTTGGTGGCTCCCGCCAAATCCAAATTTCTCCCGCCAGAATTACAATTTCCCGCCAAAAATACATTTATATATATATATATACAGTATCACCCCCATATACACCTGTACGTAAAAGCGGTGCATTAAAAATTTCGAGGCAAAGGACTAGAGTTGTTGGCATATCTCGTTGGAATGAATCTGTTTACTACAGTGAGACCTGCAGTAGATACATGGTCAGGTAGTTTAGCTGTGTAAGAGTCACTTAAAAGAAGGTTTACATTAAAATCACCACATATAACATAACGCTCATAATCAATTATATACGTAGATAAAACAACAAAAACCGAATCTAACATGCAACACTTATGAGGGTTATACACACATGATACTAATGCTTTAGTTCCGTTGTTAGAAATTTCTGCAATAATAAATTCCGTTTCATTGGGATTTGAAACTGCCAAGGTTTTAATTGACAGGTTAGACCTGCAATAAATTGCCACACCTCCGCCTCTTCTGTGTGAGCGGTCATGCCGTATTAAATTAAAGTGGGGAATACTGTAATGGAAGTCAGAAATAGCAGGGTTAAACCACGTTTCCGACACACAAATGACATCAACTCTAGAGTTTCCAAAAATATCCCTAACATAGTCCAAATTTTCACTGTTGAGACTTCTTGCATTAAAATGTATAACATTAAATCCATTGGACTGGCGGCATAAAATTTCTATTAAAGCTTTATGACTTCCATTAATGTTGCCAGTCGATGTCCTATAGGGGTTTAAGTCCATCACACCGAATGCTTAAAAGAGCAACCACAAAATTCATGTAACACAAAAACAATATAACACAACAGAGATAAAATATGATCGCGGCTTAGAAAGGCATATACAAGTTTAGAGTAAAAAGAAAACAGAAGAGCAGATGAAAGAAGCAAGAAAATTAGCAGAGAACATAAAAATGGGGAATGTAAACAAATAGTGTAAAGACAGCAAGGGGAAGAGAGGAGAAACGAAACAACATATAAGTGACTTAATTACTAAGCTTAAATAATTATACACAAAATTGTTACTTCGTTTGGCGCCATAGAGCATGAAGTTCGGCTCTGCTGCAACTTGTTCATCTCATCCCCGCTTTTTAACCTCACAAAGACTTTGCCACGAATAGAAAATGCTGCCGCTAATTGTTTTTTCCGCCTAAGCTCTGATGCATTCGCCATAATTTCACGCTGCATTTTGGGTAAACTCTCATGTACATGAATAGAGTTATATCCCGGCATATCCACATCAGAGAGTGACAACGATTTCTTTTTGTTTTTGCAGCATAGAGCTATTGATTTCAACAGCTGATTGCGCTCATTTGCTGTGAACAGCTTCACAACGATAGGACAAATATTAGCATATTTTTGGCCTTTGCTTTTCACGTTTCGCAGCCGAAAAGCGTCGCGGAGCGGTGGATGTTTGTGCTCAGCTGCTTTACAAATTCTCCCAAAAATTTCACTCAAACACTCACCAGGTTCTTGTGGAATGCCATTTATTATAACATCGGCAGCAACTGCGTTGCTTTCGAGAGCGCAGATCTGTGCCTTAGCAGACGTCAGTTCTCTGTGCATAGAGAGAACATCACCAACAGCATTTTCGAGAACAACAACTCTTTTCTCTACTGCAGCAATGGTCATTTTAAGATCTGCTGTTTCAGCTACCATCTCACTTATCTTCTGCATAATTCTCTCCTCCACTTTTGACACTACTGCAGTCAACCGCTCAGTTTGCTGTTCAAGCTTACGCACTATCCACTCATGTACATATATAAGCTGTTTTAAATTACTATTTAAGGTATCATTTAAATTGCTGCGAAAAGCGAAGTAATAACAAAGATATTAGACAAAAGAAAATATGTTCACGTTCGCAAAGGGGTGTATGGAAGGATTTGGTAAAATAAAAGTATATTCTTAAAAGGCTCAAATCTCATACATAGAGAGTATGTGAATGGGTAGCAATTTTTTATGGTGATAAGTCTTTTTACTATGGTAAGCATTTTTCCCAATAGTTAACGGCAAGAACACGAAAATTATATACACCTCATGTCTTTCAAAAATTTCCTTTTCAACGTACTTTGCCACTGATTGACACACCGCTCATACAGGCTTGTTGTTACATATTTCTTGCCTTTTGCAAATGCTGACACATGGCTTGTTTTGCTTGCTTTAATTATATATATCTAGTGGAAAAAATCTATCAAAAAAGTATTTACATATGTTAAAACTTTCTTTCTGGTAACTATATTTTTGAAAAAATTAATTTTGGTTGAAGCAAATCCAAATGTTGCCTACATAATATTTATTTAAAAGTTTTTTATATCCACTTACAAGAAATTTTGTGCTCCTGATACCTATAAAAGAAGATTTAATATAAACAGGTAAATATCGTGACAAAAATATGGTTGACCATCATCAACCATGCCAATATGGAAAATACAGTATGCTGCATATTGTTACCATGCAGAATATGTATCAGGAGCGAAAAATTTTCTAGAAAGTGATTGTGAAAAAATTTCAAATGAAATATTCGGTTTATGGTAACCGATTATGTGCCAAAAGTCGACTAGTCGCAGCAAAGCGAGTAGTCGGTTAATCACTGCTAGACGGTTAACCGAATATCTATATTCGGTTAAAAACCGTGCAAACGGTTACAACCGGTTAGTCGGTTAATCGACTAGTCGAATAAGTCGACTTTTTTCAGAGAGCCCTAGCCGGGGTACGGCAAGGAACTGCGCCGGCCGCGCTCATATATATGTATATATATAAAATATTTTTTTAGTTTATACAAAAAATCGGGAAATAATAACTTAAATTTTTTTAATTTATTAGTAACAAGTTGGCCGTAATCTAATTCCCGAGAGTACTTGTATTTGCAAATTTGGTTTTCTGCTGCTATATATAATAATTTAAATTATTTTCCATTTGCACAACATTTTTGTTCAATCGAGGTCAATGATTATACTTGACAATTAACAGAAAACACGTGCATTGTGGATATGAAAAGTGTGATATCTTAGGCTTAAACGTCAAACTTATGAACAGCTGTGATTAACTAATTTTCTACCTAATTAAATTGCATTCATCCCCGTCTCTTTCTATCCTTCGCTAAAGATAGGAATTCGGTTTGGACCGGATGCGCAACCATCTGTTTTGATTTTGAGAGCGTATGATTTTAAATTATGACTTTATTACTCATTTGATAGCATTTTTATATGGCTTTATTTCCAGTCTATACGACTATTTCCAATCTGCATTGGAAATACCGCCACATGCTATTATTTCTCAAACTAATTGGAAACAACGCCATATGGCCTTACTGCGTATGGTGTTATTGCACCACACCCCATGAACATACGATAGCCGACTTTTATAAAATTGCAAAGTTTCCCAAAGTAATTGGCGCCATTTATTGCACCCAAATTAGGATTCAATAACCAGGCGGTAATAGCGCAGAAATTTTCCGAAATCGGAAAGGCTATTTTCTCTCATGTTCAGGCAATGTGCAATGCGAAATTAATGTTCCAAGACTTGGCTGCAAGGTGGCCTGGATCCGCACATGATAGCAACATTTTCGAAATAGCCGTTTGAAAAGCAACATGGAAGGAGGACTTTTAAAAAGTAATTTCATTCTTGGCGATAGCGGTTACAAACAAACCAATTATATGATGACTCCATTATTAAATCCCGCAAGTCCAGCAGAAAGATTGTATACTTACTTACTTACTTACTTAATTGGCGCTTAACGGTCTAAACGGTTATGGCCGTTCACACCAGTCGCTCCTTCGCTTCGCCAACCGGCGCCAATTGGTCACACCAAGGGAGTTTAAATCGTTTTCCACCTGGTCCTGTCAACGGAGTGGGGGCCGCCCTCTACATCTGCTTCCATAGGCGGGTTCCGATAGAAATACTTGCTTGGCTGGAGCATCATCTTTCATTCGCATAACATGGCCTAGCCAGCGCAGCCGCTGCATTTTGATTCGCTGGAAGATGTGGATGTCTGCGTAGAGCTCGTACAGTTCATCATTAAATCTTCTTCGGTACTCGCCATCGCCAAAGCGTAGAGGTCTATATTTCTGTCGAAGAACTTTTCTCTCGAACACTTCCAAAGCCCCTTCATCTGCTGTTGTCAAGGTCCTGCCTCTGCCCCATATAGCAGGACGTGTACGATAAGTGACTTGTAGAGTATGATTTTCGTTCGACGAGAGAGGGCTTTACTTTTCAATTACGTACCTAGTCCAAAGTAGCATTTATCGGCAAGATTGATTCTTCGCTGGTTCCCCAATAAACGAAGTCTTTTACTATTTCGAAATTATGGCTGCCAACAGTAGCGTGGTTTCCAAGACGCGTATGCGCTGACTCTTTGCTCGATGACAGCAGGTACTTCGCTTTGTCCTCATTCACGATCAAACCCATTTTTACCGCTTCTTTTTCCAGTTTGGAGTAAGCAGAACTAACAGCGCGGGTGTTTAGGCCGATGATATCAATATCATCAGCATATGCCAGTAATTGCACGATTTTATAAAATATTGTTCCAGTGCGGTTAAGTTCTGCAGGTAGTATAATTTTCTCCAGCATCAAATTAAAGAAATCGCACGATAGGAGGTCACCCTATCTGAGACCTCGTTTAGTTTCGAACGGCTCGGAGAGGTCCTTCCCAATTCTGACTGAGCTCATGGTGTTGGTCAACGTCATTTTGCACAGCCGTATAAGTTTTGCGGGGAACCAAATTCAGACATAGCGGCATATAGGCAGCTCCCTTTCGTGCTGTCGAAGGCGGCTTTAAAATCGACGAAGAGGTGATGTGTATCGATTTTCTTTTCACGGGTTTTTCCAAGATTTGGTGCATTGTGAAAATCTGGTCGTTGGTAGATTTACTAGGTCTGAAGCCGCAGTGATAAGGTCCAATCAGCGGGTTCACGGTGGGCTCCAATCTTTCGCACAATAAACTTGAAAGGACCTTATATGCGATCTTAAGAAGGCTGATTCCACGATGGTTGGTGCATTTTGCAGTATCTCCCTTCTTGTGGACTGGGCAAAGAACACTTAGATTCCAATCGTCGGGCATGTACTCGTCCGTCCATATTTTGCTAAGAAGCTGCTGCATCCGCCTTACCAACTCCTCGCCTCCGTACTTGAATAGCTCCGCAGGCAATCCATCAGCACCCCCGGCCTTGTTGTTTTTCAATCTGGTTATTTCTATTCTAACTTCGTCATAATCGGGCGGGGGGGATATATATTCATTCGTCATAGATTGTGGGATCGGGTTCGTCATCTCTGCGCGGTGAATCGCTGCCTCCATTTAGGAGAGCAGAGAAGTGTTCCCTCCATAAACTAAGCAGTCTCTGGACATCAGTTACAAGGTCGCCGTTTTCGTTCCTACAGGAGTTTGCCCTGGTCTTAGAACTTCCGGCTGTCGCCGTATTTTTTGGTAAAATTTTCGGGCGTTATTCCTGGTGGCTAGCAACTCAAGCTCCTTGCACTCACGCTTTCTGCTTCTGCTTTTTTCTTTCTGAAAAGGCGTCTCGCTTCCTTTTTCAATTCACGATAGCGTTCACACACTCCTCTTATTGCACTCGTTTTTAACGTAGCCCTGTAGGCATCGTCTTTTCTTTCGGTTGCAACGCGGCATACATCATCGTACCAGTTGTTTTTTCGTGGCCGCCGGTAACCAATTTTTTCCTCGGCGGCAGTACGAAGTGCTTTGGAAATGTGCTCCCACTGCTCGTGTATTCCTTCAGGATGAGTTGTGCTCTCAGAGAGCAGGTGTGAGAGCCGAGGCATGGGCAGTCTGTTGTGATTGGTTTTAGCAGCCCTGAGGCGGGTGCGTATTTTGGCTGCAACGAGATAATTGTCCCAGTCGATATTAGGTCCTCGGTTCGTGCGCACATCTAAAACACTGGAGGCATGCCGTCCGTCTATCACAACGTGATCGATCTAATTGCGAGTATATCGATCAGGAGACAGCCATGCAGCTTGATGTATCTTTTTATGCATGAACTTCGTGCTGGATATGACTATGTTTCGAGCACCGGCAAATCAATCAACCTCAGTCCGTTTGGAGAAGTTTCATTGTGTAGTCTGAACTTTCCGACTGTAGGGCCAAAAACACCTTCTTTGCCCACCTTGGCGTTAAAGTCGCCAAGCACGACTTTTATATCATGGCGGGGGCAGCGCTCGTATGTGCGTTCTAATTGTTCATAACAAGTGTCTTTCACCTCATCGTCTTTCTCCTTTGTCGGTGCATGGGCGCAGATAAATGATATATTAACAATTTTTGCTTTTATTCGGATAGCGGCGAGACGCTCGTCCACAGGCGTGAACGCGAGAACCTGGCGACAAAGTCTCTCTCCCACCACGAATCCGACGCGAAACTGCGCTTATTCGTATGGCCACTCCAATAGATGTCACAATATTTGATCTTCTTTCTTCCTTGCTTCGTTCAACGCATTTCTTGGATGGCGGTGATGTCAGATTTTGCTTTGACGAGGACATCAACCAGCCGGGCATCTGAACCAATCCCATTCAGGGAGCGGACGTTCCAGGTGCATGCCCTCAATTCATTGTCCTTCAAACCTTTGCCATGGTTGTCATCAATAGAGAGTGTATTTATCGGAGGCTTGTTGGTATATTTGATTGGAGTATGGTTTTATGTGGCGGGTCCCAAGCCTAGCGCACAACCCGCTCAGCGGGGGTGAAAATATTACTTGCACGTTTATATAGCGAGCCGCTTGCTCTAAAACAGACGCCCGCTTGCAGCCGCACCTAGAGGTGTACATACGCTGCCGATGAGATCTCCCCGGCTAGCCCTTAAACCGATTATGTCAGAGTGGCCTAGCCAGGTTGTCGCCTTCTCACATTAGCTCACCGCTAAACGGATGTTTATCGGCTACCCAGAGGATACTTGTCCGCAAGCTACCGGCAGTAGTGAGCTGCTTGAACCGCTTTCAAAAGATTCGCTGTGGCCATTCCCAGGTGAATGCCGGTCAGAAGCTTTCCCCACTTTCGTGGACTTCTACACACGGCTCCACTCCAAGATTGTATAACGAATCACAAATTCGTACACGAAATACAATCGAGCGTTGCTTTGGAATTTGGAAACGGCGTTTCCCTGTACTCTCACTAGGACTTAGGCTATCAATAAACACAATGATGGCTGTCATATCACTCAAATCAATCACACTCAAATACTTAATTTCAATTACAAATTTATGAAGCCAACTATCTAGTGTCATTGGTCATCCGAATCTAACTAGTATATATGAAAATAGTGTTGAAAAGCGCTTTTTAAAAATATTATAACGAAAACTTCAAATGTAAATTGTTCAGACAAAGCCATAGAATTTCGATACTTTTTTCAAAAACATATACATGCTTACTTTAAGACAACTTTGCGAACTAAAAAAAATCGATGAAATGAATCCAGTAGACAAGATAATAAAATTTTGGTGGAAAATGCACATACATAAGCACATATTTATTTTCAGTTTTTGTTATATACATTGAAATATTTTGATAGTTTTAACATCAAAACATTGGTCAACTAACAAAAATTCCGGAAAAGCCAAATCTTCGTGAATAGCTT
>JARSSU010004936.1:0-10439 GCA_029619165.1 Eurosta solidaginis
AAATAAAGAAGAAGGAGAAGGCGAACTTCCGGTTCGCCATTATTATTCGATTCGGTGAAAAACTAAAAGCGTGTTTTATTAATCGGCTTGGATCCCTTAACATATAAAGTTAATTTATTCAAATTTACAAATATAAATATTTTTAATATTGATATTTAATATTTTACTAAATTTGTAAACTTCTTCAATTTAGTTAAAATATTCATTCTCCACGACACACACTTCTACACAAAATTTAAGTGATTCGCTTATCGATTTACAGAATAATTCTTCTCAAGAAGAATTAATAAATCCATATGCAAATCAAAATAATTCTGAAATTTGTGCTACATGAGTCAAACTTCCACAATTTTGGACTAATTGTCCGGAAGCATGGTTTATACATGCTGAAACACAATTTAGTACAAAAATATAACACAAGAGAATATCAAATACGAACACATTATAACAGCACTTCCACAAGAAGTAATAGTAACAATTTTAGATGTTATCCAAAATCCTCCCCTCACTAACAAGTTTAGTGAACTTAAAAAAGTTTTGATTGAAAGACATTCACTTAGTGAAAAATCAAAGCGTAGACAAAATTTTAAGTGATTCAGAAATGGGTGATCGAAAGCCCTCTGAGTTTTATCGGTCATTAATTTTATTAGCCAGTTCAAATTTTAGTGAAAATATTTTAAAAAGAATTGGGTTGAGAAAACTTCCCAAAAATGTAAATGCCATTTTAGCTAGCTCAAGTTGTGACAATATTAATGAGTTAACAAAATTAGCAGATAACCTTTTTGAAGTTATGAATAAAAACGAAGTTTTCTCAGTAAATACAAATTCAGATACAAAAGTTCAACATTTGGTTGTTGAAAATTTAGTTAAAACCACTTCTTTAGTGTGAGAAATTTTAGAAACTCTTTGGAGTTAGCAGAAATTAAAAACAGAAGTGTGTCGGAATAAATCTAGGTCGCGTTCTAATTCTAGGAATAATTTTAGAATTTCTTTTAGGCATCGTTCTAACTCGCGTAATAATCCAAATTGGCTGTGTACATTTCACTACAAATTTGGAAATAATGCTAGAAGTTGTGAACAACCTTGTTCTTATAACAAACCAAAGATTCAACAAACTAAATTCTTCCGTTGTTGCAGCGACGAACAACGGAAATTTAGAATTTTCGACGCGTCCCTTATTTATTTTTGATAGAGAAAACAAACAAATGTTTTAATTGATAGTGGAGCAGAAATTTCGGTATTACCCGCGTCTAAATTTCCTCATACGAAACGTTCAGACATAATTCTGACTGCAGCTAATGGCTCAACAATTGCCACTTATGGGAAAGGGCTTTTAAACGTAAATTTAGGTTTAAGACGTGAATTTCCCTTTACATTTTTGATTGCGGATATAGCCAAGCAAATAATTGGCGCTGATTTTCTTTGTGAATATGGTCTTCTTATAGATATTGTTACGAATGTTAGCAACACTAAGGGGAACTGCCATCTCTATGCCGATGCTAAGCAGTGACGTGAATGCACATCAATAATTTAATCATTTTGTATACACCTATATACGTACACGCAGCGGAGAAGAGAAGCACAAACACATGCAGATATCTTATCTGAGATGCTCCTAAAGGTATGCAATTATAAATGTGGAAGTGTCGCTCACACATACAAGCGCATGGGGTATGAGAGAAGCTATAAAAATTATACATCTGCAGTTGTAGCTGAGAAATTTATAACTAGTAAGTTCTGGAATTAGAAAAGCCTAGAAATATGCACCGAGGAAATCAGACAGTATAAAAAGGCGACAACAGTAGAGGCGAGAATCAGTTTCATTTGAGCTATCAATCAGTTTTGATTAAGCACGCAATCTGTCGGGCAATAGTAGTTATTTATTGTGAAGTACTTTAATAAAGGCCATTTTGCATTATTAAATATTGGAGTTATTTATTCAACAGTTTAGTGATTCGAACGTTAGCAGAAGGGCAAATAAGAGGATTTGCAGTAAGTTCGGTACAATTGGTGTCAGAAGAGGAATTGTTGAATAAATTGCGAATACAGACTTGGACATGGCAAATTTGAGTGAGTTGAGGATCCAGCAACTGAAGAAGGAGTTGGAGAGCCGTGGATTGAATACAACCGGCAATAAGATCGAACTTCGAGCACGGCTACGAGAGGTAATGGAGTCGCAAGGAATTGATGTGGACGAGTATGTCTTTTATCCTGATGGGATGAGACAACAACAAAAATTGAAGAGAAGAACGGAAGTTCGAGTCCAGTCGCAAGCGGCTAGAATAATGCGATGTTGGCTTTGTTATCACAGATATCGGCAAAAATGGAAACCCAGGAAACACGCATAACAGAAATGTCATCACAAATATCCACAAATATGGCATCTCAACTAGAATCCCAGGAGAACCGTATAACATCCAAAATGGAAGAACAGAAGACACGTATTGCAGAAATCGTCGTCAGAAATAACATCGAAGATTCAAGCACAAGAAACGCGTATTTCAGAAATGTCGACACAGATTACATCCAAGATGGAAGCATAAGAGGAGCGCTTATCATTGCAGGTGGCACAAATTTCTTTCGCAGTTAGAAGCACAGAATACAAAAATTGTACAGCTCGAGCACAAAATGGATGCCGAGATAGAAGCTTTGAGAGTGTCGTATACAGGAGTTGCAAATAAATCGCCCAACAGTTTCAGCGAGTAATCCCATGGTAAAAACACCATCCTTTGACGGTTCTGTTCCTTTCCAGGTCTTTAAGCTACAGTTTGAGAAGACCGCAGCAGTGAACAACTGGAATGCTGAAGATAAAGTTGCAGCTCTATTCGTAGCATTGAAGGGGCCGAATTCCTACAGGCGATTCCCGAAGGAGAGCGGAACAACTATGAAGCATTGATGGCCGCTGTCGCGAGACGTTATGGAAGCGAGCATAGAAAACAGATATTCCAAATTGAGTTGCAAACCGTTACCAAAGAGCGAATGAGACTTTGCAGGAGTTTGCTTCGGATGTTGAAAGATTGGCTCATCTCGCAAATGCGGACGCACCCGTCGAATACACCGAGAGGATAAAAATCCAGAGTTTTATAAATGGCATACGGGACGTGGAAACGAAGCGAGCTACATACGCAAACCCAAAGCTGACATTTGCTGAAACGGTATCACATTCATTGACTCAGGAAACTGCCTCCCTATTGAGTAAACCAGCATATAAGACTCATCGTGTGGAAGTAGAAAGACCAGAGTGGGTAGACACAATTTTGGAAGCATCGAAGGGTACGCAGCAGAAGAATAATGGTGCAGTCAAATGCTTTAAGTGTGGAAAGCCAGAGCACATTTCGCGTTATTGCAACACCAACCCTAACAGTTCCAACAATGTGGGTGGTCGTAAACGCAGAGCTGAAGGAGATGATCAGATCTCCAAGACCAATCAATCGTTAAACTAAAGAGAGTCAGCAGCAAGGGGCGATAGCTGACTCCCTCAATTGAATGCCCCATATCTCTATCTCACAAATTGGAAGAAGGTCAAACAATCTTACTGTCGGAGGACATGTGGATGGAAAGGAACGTTTACTGACTGTAGATACGGGTGCATCCCATTCCATCATTCGATCAGATTTAGTCAACAAGAAGGTAAGACCATTGCTTGTAGCAAGATTACGTACAGCCACGGGAGAGAACACCCAGGTAATTGGAGAAGTCGCATGTGAAGTAGCAATTGGGAACGTCACGGTACTAGACAATTTTATAGTGGCAGAGATTGTTGATGAAATCATAGTTGGAGTGGACTTCTTAATCGACCAAGGCATCAAGATCGATATGAAAAGCAAGACGATGCGATATAAGAACATGGATGTGCCACTTAATTTCGGCTACGAGAGAGGCTATAGCAGTAAACGGGTGCTGGTGGAAGAGAGTCAGCAAATACCACCAAAATCCGAAGCAGTCATCTGGGCAAAGGTTGATGGAGACTGTGGGACAAACAAATTGTGGTTGTCGAAGCAGCAAATAAATCAGCACTGAACATACTTGTAGGAAAAACCCTGGTTATGACAAAAAAAGATGGACGTATTCCGGTAAGAGTACTCAATGAGTTCAAGTCACCACTCAAACTGACCAAAGGAGCTATTTTGGGAAGATGCCAAGAGCTGAAGTAGTTATTAACTGTGAACAGCTCCAGGAATACGTTTCATCTAGTAATACTGATCTTTCAAATGACATCAGGGCATGGACGCAGGATAGAATAGTATGGTACACCGATGGCTCGAAGACGCCAGAGGGGATTGGATCTGGAGTCGTTGGACCCAGAGCCAAGATATCAACCCCCCTGGGAGCATACCCGAGCATTTTTCAAGCGGAAGTATTCGCCATAAGTCAGTGTGCTGACCTGAACCTTCAGCGCGAATACTCCAATGAAACAAATGCCATACTCAGTGACAGTCAGGCCGCCCTCAAGGCGATATCGGCGTCTGAAATAAATCAGCGCTGATCCTTGAGTGCGTTAAAAAGCTAAATCAACTAGGAGCACATAATGAACTACTGTTGGCCTGGGTTCCGGGCCACAGGGGAGTTGAGGGTAATGAGCAGGCGGACAGCCTGGCCAGAGAGGCAGCAACGACACGACCTATTGGTCCTGAGCCGTTCCTGCCAGTAGGCCCGCAGGAAATTAGAGGGCATCTATTAACAGAAGAGAGGGAAAAGAGAGAAGAACACTGGCGTAATATGCCAGGCCTGAGACAATCTAAGTTACTGTTATGGGGTTACAACACAAATCGATATAGGGCATTAATAGGCCTCTCGAAAGATAACCTAAGAATCCTAACAGCTATTCTTACAGGACATTGTAGACTGAACAGTCACATGCAAAAGATGGGTATAAGATCGAGCAACATATGCCGATTTTGTGATCGATCAGCGGAGACGGCGGACCATGTACTCCTGGAGTGTGACGCAATCTCAAGACGCAGAGCTAAGTTCATGGGCTCACCATGGCCAGAGCATTCTCACATCAAATCCCTCAAGCCAGGTGAACTGCTAGGGTTCATCAAAGATGTCGGCTTGGATGAGGTGTTGTGAAGCAGCTGAGGGCACAATAGACCAATGGTCGCAGTGCGATCATCTATCTATCTATCGACGCAGGGCTTAGAAGAAGCCTATCAGAGTAAGCAAAACAACTGCTCCTAAAGTACGCGAACATATTTGACCAGGATGGTTCCAAACCAGCCGCACCAACGTTGTGAAACATCATATTGACACTGGAGATGCGAGGCCGATCCGTCAAGCTCCACGTAGTGTTCCATGGCGAAGCGGGAAGTTGTGAGTCAAATCATACAAGAAATGAACGACAGCGGCGTCATCGAACCATCAGCTAGTCCATAGCAGCTCACCGGTAGTACTTGTAAAGAAGAAGGATGGAAAAATGAGGTTTTGCGTGGACTACCGGAAGTTGAATAACGTAACGGAAAAGGATAGCTACCCATTGCCAGAATTGACGACACTGTGGACTCGCTATCTGGTACGAAATGGTTTTCCACGCTGGATTTTGAAAAGCGGCGACTGGCAAGTTGAGGTGAAGGAGGAAGATAAGAGAAAACAGCCTTCAGTGTCTGTGATGGTCTTTGGCAATTTACAGTGATGCCTTTTGGACTTTGTAATGCACCAGTATAGTGTTAACTACTTTATACTCTTTACTTTAATTTTTTAAAATAATTTTTAATTGAGTTTTCGTGTTAACTTAAAATTTTTGAATAACTTCAAAAAAAGAAAATTCTAGTTAGTATTAAAATATCTAAACTCAAAAATAAACAAAAATAAATTTTTAAAAATGAAATAAATATTTGGTTTATTACCAAATATATTGGCGATTCTACCAACGGACCTACAATTACGAACTTTAAAACCTAGTTAACTTACTCAAGAAAAGCTGTCGAAAATTATTAAATAAATGACACTATTGAATTCTTATGCATGTAATATAACTGTGCTTGTGTTTCTAATACATTTGTGGACCGGAAACAGTACAAGTAATAAGAATGCTTAGAAGTGCGCTACACCTTTAAATGTTTACAATTTAAGGAAAATTTGTATATCAACATTAAACAATCATTATTCTAACTATACAAAGACAAAACAAATTGTTCATTAGAAAATAATGAAATGAACTTAAATATACTTCAATTAATAAGCAACATTCTGTGCAAATTTCATATACAGTCGCTGTTAATTGTATATACAAAACGTAAAACATAATAATAATAAGTGGCGAAAAACAAATTAAAAACATGAAGTGCTTATAACAGCTTACTAGTAAACATGCTATGAATTTTATGCAACATAAATAAAAAAATAGAATTTGTCTACGATTTGTTAATTAATAAAGAACTCTAAAAAACAAAAACCAACATACTACGCTTAAAAACAATGGTTGGGTTATCCGCTTCACTACATCAAGAGCTATTACAACAATTTTACGCACAATACACAAAAGAATGGATTTAAAGTATAAGACATCACGATGAAAATGATGAGATTTATAAAGAAAACAACAAAGCCATTGCATAAATAACAACAGCGATGTATTTAATTGTCATCACGTCAAAAAAACGCAACTGATTCGCTTAAAATCTTTACAATCATCAATCAACTATATTGATTTTAATATTTTTTTATTAAATTTAATTTTATGTAAGTATAATTTTTATTTTAATATCAAATTTAAAATTTTCAATTATAATTCAAATAAAAAATTTTAAACCTTTTAAACTTTCAAATTTATTTTAAGATTATTTTTATATTTTAACAATTTTAATATAAATTATTTAAATTTACTTATTTTTTATATAAAATTAAATATTTTATTTAAATTGTTAACTCCCTTTCCAAAAAAATTCTTAAATATTTTCTAATTTTCAAATTATTCATTTAATTTTTTTTCATATGGTTCTACGTTCACCAATACGAACTCGTAATTTTAACAAATTTGGAAAATCAAAATAACAACTATACAAATAACACCATGGCTCACAATATAACTCAAAATTCTAACATTAATACAGCACAAAATAACATCTCTAATATAACAAAGATAGTTCACCACAAGATAACTTTACAAATATTTCTTCTACTAAATCTATTAAATTACCACAATTTTGGCAAGAATCTCCCGATGCCTGGTTTTTACTTGTTGAAGGACAATTTGAAATTAACAATATCAATGATGATAATTTAAAATTTCAAAATGTTTTAGTTACTCTTCAACGAGATACTATATCTAAAATTTTAGATGTTATTAACCCTCCTCCTCTTTTTAATAAATATGATACAATCAAAAAAATTGTATGTGAAAGATTTTCTCTTAGTGAAGAAAAACGATTAGAACAATTATTTTCAAAAACTGAACTTGGTGATCGTTCACCATCTGAATTATTCAGATTTATGAAATCACTTATAGGTACTGACTCCATTGTAAGTCAAGAATTACTTTTCAAATTATGGATTCGTAAATTGCCACAAGAAATACAAATCCATTTAACTTCTAGCAACAATCAAAATAAAGATAAAGTAATTATTTTAGCTGACAAACTTTTTGATTTAATCAACAAACCTCATTCTTCCAAATCTCCTATAGTTTCGAGTATAAATAATAATATTTTAGAACAATGCGTTAAAAATTTAACTGAATTAACTACGGCTATTTATCAAAATTTAAATAAAATTTCTAATGATATTAATCAATTACAAATCCGTTCAAGATCTAAAGATAGAAATAGATCTAAATTTCAAAATTTTTCAAGATCAATATATTTTTCAAACAATCGTAATTTTAATTCACAAACAACTATTTGTTGGTATCACAAAAAATTTAAGAATAACGCTCTTAAATGTATACCCCCATGCAATTTTAATCAAAATCATAATTCAAATCCCGAACAAAATTTAAACTGAAACGATCCATTATGACGGTGACGGATAATGGAACTATTATTAAACCTACTCGTCGCCTATTCATATTTGATAAATTCAATAAACTTAATTTTCTTATCGATATCGGCGCAGTCGTATCAGTTTTTCCTTTTTCTAAATTTAAAATTTATAAAAGAAATTCTGATCTTACTTTGACTGCAGCAAACGGTTCTTCAATTTAAACTTTGGTACAAAACTACTTAAAATTGATTTAGGTTTAAGAAGAGATTTTGAATTTCCATTCATTATTGCGAACATTGATACACCAATTTAAGAGCAAACTTTTTAGAAAAATTCGGAATTATTGTCAATATTAAAAATAAAGAAATAATGGATTCTACTACAAAAATTAAAGTTGCTGGATCTTCTGGATTTTCTGATATTTTCTCACTCAAAATTCCTATTTTGGAAAATAAGTTTTCAAAATTACTTAATGAATTTCCATCTATTACCTGTGAACCAGATGATACTAAAAAAGTTAAACACCATACGGTTCACAGGATAGAAACAAAAGGTATTTTACCATTTTCGAAACCCAGACGTCTTGATCCAATCAAACTTAAAATTGCTAAAGCTGAGTTTGAATTTTTAGTTAAAACGGGTATATGCAGACCCTCAAATTCTCCTATTGCATCTCCACTTCATCTCGTTCCTAAAAAATAACCAAATGATTGGAGACCTTGCGGAGACTATCGAAGACTTAATTTTATTACTACACCAATGATACTTTATCATTAGCAGTAGATGCATCAAATGTAGCTATTGGAGCAGTTCTTCAACAAACTAGCAATAATATACTAGAGCCCTTAGCTTATTTTTCAAGAAAATTAACTACAACAGAAACTAAATATTCAACATATGATCGTGAACTTTTGGCAATTTATAATTCAATTAAACATTTTAAACATTTTCTTGAAGGTAGAACTTTTACAATTTATACTGATCATAAACCTTTAATTCATGTTCTAAATTCTAAAGATAGATCTCCTCGTCAACTACGTCATCTTGAATATATTTGCCCAATTTACAAATGATATTCAATATATACGTGGAAAAGACAACATAGTTGCCGACACACTTTCCCGTATTCCAGAAATAAATGCAATTTCAACTCAAGATATAAATTTAGAAACTTTATATAAAGAACAACAAACTGATACATTTTTACAAAAAACCATTTCTGATCAAAATTCTAAAAATAATTTAAAAGAAATTCATATTTCAGTTATTAATTTAAACATATGGTGTGATGTTTCTATACAACCCTTTCGACCTTATGTTCCACATTCTATGAGAAGAATTATATTTGACAAAATTCACTCATTTTCTCATCCAAGTATAAGAACAACTAGAAAATTAATTCAAAATAAATATTATTGGCCTAACATGCGTAAAGAAATTAACGATTGGACTTCATCTTGTATCAATTGTCAAAAATCCAAAATTTCAAGACATACTAAATCTCCTATTCAAAAATTCAAATACCATCAGGTCGTTTTGAACATATTCATATGGATATTGTTGAACCTCTTTCAGTTTCAAATGAAAATTGTTATATTTTAACAATTCTTGACAGATTTTCACGTTGGCCTGAAGCTTATCCACTTAAAGATATTTCAACAAATACTATAGTAAAAACTTTTATTCAAAATTATATACCACGATTTGGTATACTATTGAATATTACAGTAGATCAAGGTTCACAATTCTCTTCAAAATTGTTTACGGAATTAACTAAACTTTTAGGTTCTCATAAAATTCATACATCTCCTTACCATCTCCCAAGCCAATGGCATGATAGAGAGATTTCATCGAACTTTAAAAGCAGCAATTATAGCATCAAACGACTCGGTTCATTGGTCTGACATTTTGCCATTCATTCTACTTGGTTTACGAACTTCTATTAAAGAAGATTTAAAATGTTCATCTGCCGAACTTGTTTATGGCCAAACACTTAGAATACCTGGTGAATTAGTTATTTCAAATAGTAATAAAGAACATGATTTTTCTAATGACGCTCTTCAAAAAATAAGAGAATATTTTTCGCTTGTTCGTTCTAAAGTTTTTCATCATAACAAAGAAAACTTTTTCGTTTCTAAAAAATTAGAAAATTGTGACTATGTTTCTGTTAAAGCTCTTCGTAAATCTAATTTAGAATCACCTTATGAAGGACCTTTTAAAGTTATTTCTAAGACACATAAAACATTTACAATTAAATACAAAAATACTATTAAAAATTTTTCGATTGATTTACTTAAACCAGCATATATACTTGTTAACACTAATTTAAATACAAATACAAATACATTAAACAACAAAAAACAAAAAAAGGTCACATTTAATATTAATTAATCATTTGTTTGTTTTAAATTTTCTTGGAGTGTTTATTATTTGTTGTTAAATTATTAACTTTGTATTTTATACTTTGAATTTTAAATATTTTGCTATCGAATTAGTTTTTGTAAATGAAAATTTTGGTG